>JAWWEW010000165.1:33068-49377 GCA_035583185.1 Anabacerthia variegaticeps
AGGCCACTCAAATATGTGGCTACTTCAATATGGCATTTCACAACAACCAGGGATTTGTCACTACTTCCATTATAGTGTTCAACCTTCCCAGCTTGGACCTGTGTGCCAGATGAGTGTCAGGCACATTGGGTCCCCTCTTTCTCCACTGCACCATGCAAGACACAACATCTAGTCTCTCTGTCCTAGGGATCACCAGCCTGCAATGCTCCAAACCAGCAAGGAGGAAGAGGGTAACCAACAGCTCCTTCTGGAATGACAGGCAGCCTGGTGCTGACATTCCTCTTTCCTGGAGCAATCAATGACAGAACACATAAAGCTAGGCCAAAGTATTCCTCAAGCAGTACCTGTGAGCCCCCTAGCTACCACATGAACAAGAAATCCCTGCCTGATGGCTCTGCCCATTTCCAGCATGATGTAAGGAAAGCAAAGGTGTCCACGGACTGTGTGGATTTGTCTGGAAACTGTGTGTTATTCCTGATTTCTCATTAAGTGAATTTTCTTTACGTTGAATATGTATAGGACATTATGGTGAGCATGCAAATAGCAGTGAAGAACTTGAACTGTTCTAGAAGATCCTGCAATTGCACATCTAAGAGCACTGCACAGAAGCTAACTTCTACATTCCCACTCAATGACAAAGAAAACATTCTTGCTCCTTTTCTAAGAAGTGTATCTATAAATGGTATAACTGGGCAAAATGGCCATTTCCATTTCTGATCATTTGCACAACTATAGCTACTGGGTTACACTACTGTTTTCCCAGGAACAATGTTAAGACACAATACTAAATGCTAGAAAAAATTCAACTATGTTTCAAAGAATCTGGAGTTCAAGGTAGCTGAATTGCTGGTAAACAAAACCAAATCAAAATGTCTGGTCCTGATAGTGCCAGGCCACTGCAGAAGGCTCATCTCATCTCCCATTCTAGAAGGCTACTAAAGGTGTTTCTCACACAACATGGATCTCCTTATCACATACTGTGCACTTTCTAAATTTGACTGTTGTTTAGAAGTTTGATTTGTTTGGTTGGGGTTTTTTCAGCTGCATGCTAATTGCAAACTAATTGAGACTAAGTTATCAGCAAGACTTCCAGGATTTTTTTATTCTCTTCTGTCTTTGACACTTTCAGTCAGACGTGTGATCCCTATGCTACTATTTTACACTTGAAATTGCATTCTGTACTAAACTGAGCAGAACTCATTGTTCCACCTGAAGTCAGCATTCTCACAGCCATGGTCAAATTGAAGAATAACTGAGAATGCAAAGCAAATTCTCAGCATAGCGTCTGTGGCTGCAGACACATCTCACAGGCTTCCCACCACCCACCCATGCGTGGTGCTCCCCGGGGAGTTTGCTCTGCTTTCGAGTTCAATGGGATCTTTCAGGGTTTATTTACCCCGAGGAACACACTGGAGAGCAGGGTCTGTTATCTCTGTTACCACCATGCTTAAGGATGGTTTTTAAAAGGCATTAGGCCTGGATTTGGGGATGAAGGGGTGGACAAAACCCTCATTTCCCGTGGCTGCTTCTGCCCTGTGTGCAACAAACCTTTCCCAAACACTCAGGGTTTTAAATACCCAGTGTAACCTACAGCAAACATCACCAAAGAGAGATGGCCTTTATGAGCAAGGTAGAGTGAGACCATGGTCAAACAGAGCCAGTGTGATGACATTAAACATCCCTGCTCTTTCAGATGGAGACACCCTTGTCTGCACCCCCCGAGTTAATGGGGCAGATTTGTGTCAGAGCAGCAGGACCAGGGCAGTGATCATCCCCCAGACTTGGCCCTGGTGAGGCTACATCTTGAATCCTGGGTTCAGTTTTGGGCCCCTCACAACAAAAAAAGGGAATGAGGTGCTGAAAGAAAGTCCAGAGGAAGGAAATGATGCTGGTGAAGGGCGTGGAGCACAAGTCTGATGATGGGTGTTTGAGGGAGATGGAGGTGTTCAGCCTGGAGGAGGCTCAGGACAGACCTTGTCACTCCTTAAAACTATCTGAAAGGAGGTTGTAGTCAGAGGGGGGTCAGCCTCTTCTCCCTTTTCATAAGCAATAGGACGAGGCAAAACAGCCCCAAATTGTGCCAGGGGAGATTTAGACTGGATATTGGGAAAGCCTTGGAACAGGCTGCTCGGGGAAGTGGTGGAATCACCATCCCTGGAGGTATTTAAAAGATGCAGCACTTAGGGACGTGCATTAGTGGTGTATTTAGCAGTGCTGGGTTAAGGCTTCATTAATTGATCTTAGGGGTCTTTTCCAGCCTAAGTGATTCTATGACTCTGTGAGGTGATTTTACTACCAAACAAGTCTTGTGAGCAGCAAGTGTCAGGCAAATGAACTTTTTGGGAACAAATTTAAAAGCAGCATTAACATACTCTCATTGTTTAGTACTTGATACCTTCTGGCTGGCAACCCTGTTAATGCTGCATTTATTTCACGTTCTTGTTCTTTTCCCATTTTCACTATGGAACACACATTTTTGGTTGGTTTCATTTTTTATTAACTTTTAAAAATAACTAATATATACCCCCCTCTGCACTGAAATACAGTATTTGAAACCAGGAGCTTGAAAATTCTAAATTATTTTTGAGGTTTGATAGAGTGGATATCTGGTAGATGATTAGGTTCCTTTCATGTACACTGTTTACAAATGGCTTTATTTATTTATTTCAGTTTAGTTACTCTTTATTATCTTTATCTAAATATGATAATTATTTAGCTGCAGATATTTTATACAGAGTACATTCCTTGTTCCATGTATCAGTCTCTTCCTTGTGTCAGACTAGTCTGCAAGTAATAGCTCTTAGAAAAGGGCAGTGTGAACATTTTGTCTGTGCTGAATGTAGATTATTGCTTGAGAATCCACATTTGAATCCAGTCAGACCTTCCTGACTGTTGCCTTTGCAACATATTACCTTAACATTAGGTTTTTCAATTATTTTTGCTTCTTTGTTTTCTTTTCGAACCAGTGCACACTCTATTAAATGCATACTGGCTGAAAGAAAATAGTTCATATTATATACATTTATATATTTGTTTTGTTTTTATTAATTAAATGGAGAATCAAATGAATCAATTTGTTTCAAGTGGGGAGAAATAAAAAAAGTTTTGTCCAAATAAGATAATTGCAAGCTTTTAAGGAGTGAAATCTGTTATTAACTTAAACTATGTATATAACCAAACCTACAAATACTGACCAGGCTAGCAAAAAAAAAACAACCCAGAAGTAATTTTGTTTGGACATTAGGAAAAAAAAGCTGTACATACACTAACAATAGAGGGGTTTTTTTTCCAAGCCAAAAAGGGAACATATTGAAGTATTATAAGCATAATGAGGGTGTGAGAATTGAAATACTTCTAAGTCTCATTCAGTAGCAGGAGGACTCCAAGGTGTTTGCAAGGCTGGGTCTCCATTTTTATAAACAGTGTTACATAATATATAAGTGGAATTTCCAAGTGAAAATAAAGCCAAACTGCCCTCAAGGAGACATAGCAAAATCTGAATCATTAGTGTTGTGCTTATATTTTTTTGCATTTCTATAAAAGAAAGAGTTTTTAAAATGGCATATTAGAAGTGCTATATAATGAAAACATTGACTTTATTTTACAGTATATTTATGTACCTTTTTACTGTCACAACATCATTTTGCTGAATCCTGCAGTGCAAGATCAGTACTCTGATTCTCTTTGGGCTCTGTTGCTGTCATTCCCTCAGGGATGTACTGTGGGGTTATGCTACAGGTTGTCTGTGTGACTACGAGTTTTTGCAGTAAATCACTGCTACATAAATATCAGCAATTAGTAGGTGAAGGCCATTGCAAAATTTAAAGTCACATGCTAACATGCAAAGAGCAAATATCCTTAGGAAGCAAACTCTGCTTGTCCAATAAATTTGCTACTTTGAGATGACAGTAAAAGGCTATAAACTAGACCAGCATTCCCAGGAGAGTCTGACATACCAACAATAAAGATGTATTCCTGGTTCTGTGAGCTGGAGCTCTGCACAAGTGACTTGTGTGCTGACCTAGTTATGAATTAGCCTGCATTTTGTTGTGCCTCTGTTAGAATCTGGAGTTTAAATAGTGCATTACTTCGTAAGAAAACATCAACGCATAAAAAGAATTTGTAATATATTTAACATATACCTCCATATTGCTCTGAATTTAAAAAAAAATCATATTAATAAAAACAGGACAAAGTCTGCTATTAAGAAGAGTTGACAGTTCTTGATTAATCAAGAAGTTGTCAACACAGAAAGTGAATGGGAAAGAATCTGTTATCATCACGCAGGTAAAGGCACAACAAACTCTTAGATAAATTTCAGCTAAAAAGCTGAGAATCTACAACTAAAAATCCACTGAATTAATTGTCTCAGACCAAAACCTAGCACTAAACTGAACATTGTTGCATTATTTTTGAGAAGAGATGGCAAGTAGACAGAAAAAAAATAAACCATCTTGCAGTTTGGATTATGTGCCTGTAGTAAATCTCTATTATTTACATTAAAACGATTCTATGTTGGCAATTCCTGTCAAAGTGAAATGTTTGCAGAGGGGAAAAAGCATGGAAAATATGATGTGAATACACAGCTTTTTTAGTCATCCTGCACTTGACAATATCTATGAATCTCTCCCTAAGCCAACCTCCTCCAATGACTTTTTTCCCTGCCAAAGAAAGTTCAGACACAAACAATGACTACTGCATGGACAGTTTCTAAGCACTTAAAAGAGGTATACACAGAGCCCAAGGAAGGTCGTGAGCTGAGAAAATCTGATACCCTTGGCATTGTCTTTTCTTATGAAGGAATGTTAATGGCAGGTTGGAGACTGCCAGCGATACCTCCCCAAGGTAAGGCAGTGTTCAGGGGGGAGTGACTCTACAAAGCCATGAATGACTCTGTCCAAGCCACATCATTAAAAACGTAATGATTATGGAGACCATATGTTTTTCTTGTTACAGAATTAATCATTAAATTCTGCTTTTCCAGTTAGAAACTGATCTTACAGGCAGGATGACAACTTCATGAAGAAAATAAAATAAGCACAGTTATAGTCTTTTTTTATACACATATGTTCTAATAAAAGCCTTTTAAAAAAGCATGTAGGATGTTCAGGTTTTTTGCCAGTTTCACGTACTACAAGAATGAAATACAGACCCACAAATTGTTCAATTTTTCACTAACAGCTCGCCAAAAGAATCTAAGTAATAAAAAACAAATTCCCCAATGGGCTGTAAGTAAAAATACATTTTAAAAGACAGAAAAATGCCAGATTTTGAACATACAGGATTACTTCAGGAATAGTGGCTGTGAAATGCATTGTACTTACCAACACTTCAGTGTTAGCTGAAAACTTCTTTACTAAACACAAAATTCTTATTGCACAAGCATGAGCAAGAAGCTGTTAAAGCAGCATGAAGACCATCTAAATAAACAGCCACACCAACAGCATTTCCCCCAAAAATACACATTTTCTAGACAAGATTGTAACCAGAGCCCTCAGTACCTCACAAGGTTGTTTCTAGTGACTAAAACAGGTATAATTTTTGCTTCTGAGGTTCACATCCTGGCAACCCACAATGGAGCATGACGACCTGTAGGAGCAACAGCTTAGTTTCAGACAATTCACGCACCCAGCTTGTCACACACAAGGATTTTTAGAGGTTCACCATGTTTTTGAAAGCTTCACATGACTTCTCTTTCTGAGGATGGTCCTGGGTAGGTCAATCTGTGAAACTGGAGATTGCAATTTAGAAACCTGGTTTTCCCACCTGACCCTGAATTCCTGGCCATTGACTTGGCAGAAGGCAAGCACACTTTTCTTTCTCAAGCTTTTGTTAATGGTGTTGCACACTCTCAGCTTCTTCTCTCCTGTGTGAAAATGTCCACATCAGAGCACTGCCTTCAAAAAGAAGCTACCTGGAGAGAAGTGGAGGTGTGTCCCTTAAGGCCTTGCTTTGACACTAATCATGGAATTGTTTGGCTTGGAAGGGACCTTACAGATCATCTTGTTCCAACCCCCCTGCCATGGGCAGGGACACTTTCCACTATATTAGGTTACTCCAAGCCCCATCCAACCTGGCCTTGAACACTCTCAGGGATGGGAGATGCCACAGGGATGCCACAGATTCTCTAGGCAACCTGTTCCTCTCCATGACTTAAATCACAGGCTGAATGGCAAAAACCCCAAAGTATTAAGTAAGCTCTCTCTGACTGTTCCACCTGCAGGACTCTCCCCGCTCCCCCAAAAATACTGTCTTTTGCACTTCAGTACCATCAACTCTCTAATAAATTTGACAATAATATATATTTTGAAAATCTTGAGGCAACCACAAAAAAAAACAAGTCAGCTTAATTTTAGTTCAAACTACTGCATTCTGGGGAAAAAAACCCCAACAACTAATACAAATGTGATATTTTAACACAACAGGGAACCTCATGGGTCAAAACAGCTGCCTCAATCATCCTTTTAAAGCTCTCCGCTTAAAAATCCTTACCAAATTTTCCATGATAAAAAGGCCTTTACTATTTGAAATAGGCTGTTTAAACCCAGAGGGTCTTCATTTCTTCCAATTAAATAAGTTTTATCAGGTAAAAAAGCAGAAGCAGAACATTTATAAGGTTGCAAAGAGGATTACAATATAGTTTTCATAGTTTTTAAAGAGCAGTTTTGAATTAAAAACTTAAAACTGCTGGATATCACTAAGCATTTTGTTCTTGTATGTACTGCAGCTCCATAAAACCATTTAATGTATCAGCTTTGACTCAAAAATGTATTTAATGTATATGTTTGCTTAGACCTGCCAAAACTGTGTAAATCAAATTCTAGTAGATTTAAACGTCCTAAAAGATTTTTGCACTGGCTTGATCAAATTCATGTAAGATTAACTGTTTCTACTAAATATGTGAACTTATGCATAGACCAGACTCAGGTATCTTCATTTTCTTTTTGAAAGGAACATTTAAAGCCTCTCATAATCAATACTACTGAAATAAAGTCAGCATTCTGCCATTTTTCAAATATAAAAATGTTTGTATTTTACTGAAACATAAACCAGTGTCAGAAAATCATATTTATAATACGAAACATTACTGTGAATTATAAAGTACCATACTTTTGTTTCATTAGAGGACAATTTACAGGGCATTGAGTGGATTGATTTATACTCTAAACACCCATAGATCACAGTCCCCTGCTTTGAAAAGTAAGCATTCTGCAAACATTTACACTTTTGGTATCATACATACATTGGGATAGATGCAGCTTGACCAAAAGTTTGCTACTGCAAATAGAGCAGTCAAGCTGCTTAAAGCATATTTAATAATCTACATTTCACACTACTGCTACTATTTTACTATTAGGATATGAATGCTGCTTTTATATAGCTAAATACCAGCATGGTCATGCTATTTCAGTCTATTTACTGAAGTTTACAATTTCTATTACAACCAATGCCCCAGAAAGTGGGTAAGCAGAGACTAAAACTCATTTAAAAAGCAACCGGGCACAAATGGAACTGCATGACATCTTTGGTAATTGGCCAGATTTAGAAAGGGTACTGAACATGAATGAAACCCTCAGGCTCTTCTGGAGCTGGATCCAGCCCAGAAATGCTATATGGTTTGCTGTGATAGTGAGTAGACAAGACTCAGTGACTCAGAGGGCTCTTGTGTTGTTCCATCCACCCCTAGTAGCAAGGACAGTATCACAAATAAATTAATTTCTTAGAGCTAGAATCTGTCATACCTTCTAACTTGACAACAGAAAAATAGCACTGAGTAGTTCCACCAAAGTCATTCAATGAGACGTTTCTTTTTCAGCAAGTCTTTGAAGATACTTGGCACCTAAAGGTGCAAATTGACATCTAAAGTATCCTGCTGGAAGCTACACCTCACTGGCGTCAGGATACAGCAGTGAGCTGTCTGCTGCTGTAAGAACAGGCTTTCCTGGTGCCTTCGGAGCTCTGGTCCCAGCTGACTTATGTTGACCCACTGCACCACTGAGTAACTTACCCACTGGATGGTTTGCAGACCAAAGTATAGCTGAATGTGAGCAGGGTTAACAAGAGTGGACCTCAAAATTACACCAAACAGCTTCTCTTCCAGTGCCAAGAGGTTGCTAGGTGCTTAAAAAGGCTTACAAATTAAAAAAAACCAAACACCACAAAACAAAACAAACAAAACACACAAAAAAAAACAAACAAAAAATCCAAAACAAACAAAACCCCAAAACTGCACTACAAGCCCCTTTTGTATAATTGCTTTTAATGAAACTTGCTTACCTCTCGAGTCTGTAAATTTTTATTTGTTTTTACTTAAAAAAGCGCAAGTTATTTCACTTGGCAAGAACTACAAACTGGCGATTTTTATTCTGAAAAGACATTTCAACCAGCATGTTTTAAATTAAGAGTGTCTCAAGGAAATCAGTAAAAGAACAGAAATGTACTTTAACATTGTTTTCAAATATTTATTAAAACAACATATGAACTTTTTTCATCCAAAGAGCGATTCTGCCTGCAGTATCTGTAACCTAATAGCCACATTACCCCCGGTTGTCAGTTAAATAGCAATGAGTCTAAAAACCCAAACAATCTTTCCCCTCCTTCCCCCTAGGCACTTTTGCTATTGTCTAGGACAAATAGTTTTATTAATAGCTTAGCTAGCAAAAGTACAAAGTCACCAACAAGAAATATCACTGCGCTAGCACAGACAAAACCTTTTTTGTCTGCTTTAGAAACATGCTCCTGGCTCTCAAATTTGGGATCCAAAACTCCAATCACCGCTAGGGCTCATTCTTTTTTACTATAAAAATCTCCGTCAGCATTCTCAGGATCTGACATAAACCTTTTTGGCTGGTTCTTGGGGTTATGATAGCTTAGAGTCACAGATAAGCAAGCCTGGAAGAGTACAAATCCTGCCAGAATAATTCCCATCTTTCCAAACACAAATGAAAAAATCACAGCTTTAAGTTACGTAGGAGAACAA
Source organism: Anabacerthia variegaticeps (assembly GCA_035583185.1). Classification (NCBI taxonomy): domain Eukaryota; kingdom Metazoa; phylum Chordata; class Aves; order Passeriformes; family Furnariidae; genus Anabacerthia; species Anabacerthia variegaticeps. Next base: position 42,049 of record JAWWEW010000165.1, read on the forward strand.
CGTTTAACGTGCATAGAATACAAACCATTACAAAAGGTTAAGAAAGTTAATAGAGGGCCAGAGGTTTCACCCTGAAGGAGTAACAACCAAAGCATTTTAAGTATTTGCTACACACGAGGCTGGAAGGGGCTGCCGAGCACCGCACTGCAGGTGAGCCACAGTAGAACAGGTGATACACAGACAAACAACAGGCAACCAGAGAGCAGAAAGCTTACTGCATTCACTTTGTAACCAGAGACGAATGATGGAACACACGGTAGGTTTTCTGAATACGGGATATTAACTTAAACATACCTCGAACCTCCTGGTTTATTAGAATCGTGCTATTGGTTTAGAAAGGCACATAGAATAAATAAAGTTTTTTTCCGAGGAGAAGGATGTATTTCGGTGGAGTCACCATCCCTGAAAGTGTTCAAAACCCGAAGAGACGTGGCACTTCGCGATACGGTTCGGTGGGCACTGCGGTATTCAGTCGAAGCCTGGACTCGGTGATCTCGGAGGTCTTTTCCAACCTCAGTAACTCTGGGATTGGTGCGCGGGGGCGCCCCTTCCAGGCAGACGCCAGGGCTGTGCCTTCGGGGCTGGGGGGGCTGGCGGCGGGGCTGGTGGTCCCGTTTGAAGGCGGCGGGGGGCCCAGCTGTGGCGGGGGTGCCGTCTCAGGAGCGGAGATAGTCGTTCTTGAGGCGGCTGAGGCGGGCGCCGTGGCTGCGGACGGTGAGCGCCAGCAGGTCGTGCTTGTCGCGCAGCCCGCTGGAGATGTGCCGGGTCTCCCGGAGCAGGGCGCGGGCGTGCAGCAGCAGCCCCAGGAAGCTGTCTCCCAGCCGGGACTCCTCCCGGCCGCCCTGCTCCTGCCCCTGGCGGAATTTACCCTCCAGCTCGCTCAGCGAGCGGTCCGAGCTGGAGTAGGCGTCGCTGATCTGTGCGGACTCGCGGCGCAGGTAGGCGCCGTAGCTCTCCTCCCCGTCCAGGTCGTAGGAGATGCTCCTGCCGATGCCCTCCAGCACCCGGCCCGCGTCCTCCACCTGCCGGCCCAGCACGGTGAGCTCCTCCCGCAGGCTGAGCGCGGCTCCCGGCGCCGCCGCCCCGCACCGCCGCTGCGGGCTCACCCGGAACAGCAGCTGGCAGCGCTCGGGGTCGTCGTTCTCCTCGTAGTCGCCGTCGGGCACGAAGTAGTGGTGCAGGCTCCCGTTGGACATCTCGGGGTACAGCGGCCCCTCGAAGTAGCCGCGGCAGGGGCTGCAGAGCCAGAGCAGCCCCAGCAGCAGGCGCAGGGGGCCCGGCATGCTGCGGCCGCACAGCACCGCCCGGGGCCGCCCGCGACCCACGCGTGTCCGCCCGGCCGCGGGGCTGGCGGCGCTCTGAGCCCGCACCCGCCGCGCCGCCCTTAAAGCCGGGGCTGCCCGACAGGGGGAAGCGGCCCCCGCGCCGCGCAGGGCTGGCCCGGGCCGCCCCCCGCCCCCGGCATCGCCCCCCGGCATCGCCCTCGGCATTGCCGCCGGCATCGCCCCCCGGCATCGCCCCCCGCCGTCGGCATCGCCCCCCCGGCATCATCCCCTCGTCGCCCCCGGCGTGGCTCTCCGCCCCCGGCATCGCCTCCCGCCCCCGGCATTGCCCCCTGTCCCCGGCATCGTCCCCTCATTGTCCCCTCATCGCGCCCGGCATCGCCCTCCGCCCTCGGCATTGCCCCCTGCCACCGGCATTGCCCCCGACATCGCCCCCGCATCGCCCCCACCGAGGTGTCCGGCGCGGGGAGGGAGGGAGGGATGCATGTACAACTTTCTCCTCTTAATAGAGAAATCTCCCTAAACCTGGCATTGCTCAGCTCTCTTGTTTTCCCGTTAGAAGTGACTGCCTTGCGACCAGCCTGATCCACACAACAGCCCAAAAACAGGGCTTGGGGCAAGAGGGACTTAAGGAAGTTGCTCCAGCCACTGGTTGAAAATTTGGAAGGGGAAAAGATGCAACATCGAGTATGAAGTGTAAAACAATAAACCTTGATAGGGAAGACGGGGAAATGAAACACGAAATCTGTTCTTAAACATAATGTCAGATGTTTGAGGAAAACCCCAATACAGTGCATGCTATCCAGCTGACTTTGTGAAATCTGAAGTGTTTCTCTTTCATGAAACATTATTTTGGGTGAGTCTAGTAGTTGGATTGTGCAGGGTCGAACAGTGCATGTAAGTTGTAGGAATCTCTCTGTTATTTTTCAGTTGTTAAATCAAAGTGAGATCACAAAAAGAAAGGGTCTGTAAAGTTACCAACCCCTTTCATGTGATCTTTCCTCTTCCATAGGAAAAATCACCATCTAGCAGAGATTATACCAAATGCTGCAGTCATCCAGAGTAAAACTTTCTGAATTGCTTTAAAGTAGGCTCTCCAAGCCTGGAGTCAGCTGTGACCATGCATACATACACCTCAAGATGAGCAATGTTTGCAGAGTCCAGGCAACTTCCTAATGACAATCCAGGCCAGACAAGCTATCATAACAGAAACATCATTTGGAAACATTTTAAATTTGTGCTTAATTTCACAAAACACTCATATAAATAGGTAGGATTAGGCTAATCTGTTGTGCTTCTGCTTTCTGTAAAATGTTTAAAGTTTTTTCAGCTGAGGCTGTTTGGTATTTGTCTTTGGTCTGTGCTTGCCAACAGGAATTTTTTGAAACAATTTCATTCCCAGAATGCTCTTGTTTCACCTAATATTTTATTTGGAAACCAATTCTTTGTCAACCACGGTACATTACCTGCATTGGTTTCTACCCAGGCTGGTATTACTGCCAGTCAGCTGGTTTGCCTGGTACTTGGGTTGTGGTGAACTCCACTTTTGAGGTCTCTTCTTGAAAGTACTGCACTGTAAATCACCCAGCTATAGCTTTGTCAGCATGGTTGTGCTTTCACCACTGCCACACAGGGTAAAAAACCAGCCTTAATGAATATTTTGGCTCTTCATACATTTAGAGATGAAGAGGTGTCTGCTGCTGCTCCCTGCTGTAGCTGCTGGCTCCCTGCCACTGCTGTTTTCAATCCAACGTTCATTATCTGAGTTTAATTTAAATTTTATATCCAAATAGTCTCTCCGCAAGTAACCTGCTTGGAATGTCTGCTTTCGAAGGAAGTCTGCAATACAGGATCTGCAATCTTGGTCACTTGGTGGGCATAGCTTTGGTAAAAACTGGAACCTGCTGAAAAATATGTAACAACCTGATCCAAGGCAACACCTATTATGGGTCAGGATTAAACACAACAGAATCCTAAGTTTTAACCAAAAAACACAAAACAATGGAAAAGATGTAGGCTCTCACTGACAGAATAAGACTGTGCATGAGTGGCCATTATTCATTCCAAAATCACATCTAAAAGACAAAAGTCTTAAGACTGCAATGAAATAATCTAATACAAATACCCTTAAACTGTCCATAAAACCATGTGCATACAAATGAAAATCAGATTATTTTTTTCTGAAAGACACACAAGGAAAGTAACAACTACCTGTATCCATCAGGACTTGGATTGAAGGGTCAGACATTTTCATCACAATTAACAGCAGCAGGAACACCACAGCAAAGGCTGTAGTGACAGCATAAAAGTCAGTGTCAGTGTAGAATTTCCTACAGTAATTTCTGGAATTTTCTGGAAGTTCAGAGGGCAATAAAACTGAAGGATGACAGAAGAGAACTTCTCACAAATACCAGAAACCCGGGGTGCAGAGAACCAGGGAAGAGTGTAAGCCATTTTTCTGCTGAATGTTGCATTTTCTGCTGGGAATCCATAGGGGTAGTTGCATGAGATCAGATATCTGGGGAGTTCTTGGGATGCATCCAAGAAGCAGCTGTTCCTTGTGGCACACTCCCATGAAGGCCCTCATTGAAACCCTGGCATTGTCAAAAGACCCATTGATTTCAGCCTGACAGTATTTTATCCTCCATGCCTGCTTAAGCATTTAAAAATCCCCTCTGTATAAATGAGGAAAAAGTATTGGAAGCGAAAACAAAGCAGCATACTCATGCTGTCATCCTACCAATACTTGGCATGATACACTCTGCTGTGGTAAAGCCATTGTTTTTCCACTGAACAGCAGGAGTTTATAGTACAATAAAGAAATGCCATAACCTCATATATGCCATAACCTCATATATGACAGCACCAAAATCAACCTTCAGCCAAGAAAATGCCTATAAACTGATAGCAAATGTGCAACTCAGCACTGGATTTCAGGTGACACTTGTATACATCTTCCTTTGCAAGCTATTTGGTCTGCAAGTCTTTGGTTTTTGGCTCACACATGCTTGCTGCTTCTGTTGCAGATCATGGTAAACTTTGCAGCATCATGTTTCAGATGCAAATGGCCATTAATTTGGAGAACAGATATATGTTATTTGGTCCTAAAGGCCCCACAGGCTTTAGGGTAGAAATGTTTTCTGGCTGCTGGCTTCTGTTTTCCTGCTATGAACTGTTCTATGGCTTTACATAAAGATACCTTGTTCAAACATGAGACTAACAAGTATGTGTGTGTAATTTATAATCGTAGAGCGCAGTGCTAAATGCTCAAATGGCATCAACCAAGCTGGGCATGAAATAGTCCATGAAAGAATAATGCCATTTTTTTGTAGGAAAATTGCCATAAGAACATACCAGAAACTCTGCAGAATAAAATAAGATTTAGAGAATGAAACCTTTATAACACACTTAATCCTTGTTCAGTATAACTTTGCAACACAACAGAAATTCAGAATTAATGTGCTGAAGTGCAAACCATACTGAATGTTCCAGGACCAGGATGCTTGTCTGGGGTTACACTGAAATTTTTTATTTCTCAGAAAGGCATATTTAATTCAAAACTGAAACAGCTGAGCAACAGATATCTCAAATACAAATCTGTAGAGAAAACAACTTTATTTAATTCATTTTGTTTAAGCTAACTGATTCTGATAACCTTTTTCGTCTTCACAGACATCAGGCTGAAACCACAACTGTGTCTGGGCATAGAGTCCATTAGCCCTTTTTGGATAAACAATCCAGAAAACCAATCTGAAAATAACACAAGTAGTTATAGGAAAGATTGGGCATGAGGCTGAATGTGAATACAACTAATTGAAACTATCTGTCAGGCTTGTTGTGTGAGAAGAGCATGCAATTAATATTGAACCTAATTCAACTTTAGCCATCACCAAAATGATCTCAGCATTTGCAGAAAAATAGAGAAAAAGACTTTACCACAGCCCATCTCTGTAGTGGATTTTGGTTTACTTTATGGAAATAGAATTTCCTTAAATCAAAAAATTGAGGTTATGCTCAGTTTATTTTTAAAGAGAATACTGATGCATCTGGGTGCTTCCTAAGAATGGAAAAAAGAGAGATTAAGCAGAATGAATATTTACTGGTATTTTACTAGTGCAGTTTCTCTCTGTTGATGAGAAACCTCAAACCCCAAAAGGGATATTGCTAGCATTTCTTCAGCAAGGTTCCTGAAGTGGAAATAATAACACTTCCTCGGTGGAAATGAAAACATTTTAAAAAACCATCATCACTGGCCAGCACATAGAGAAGCTTTCCCACTACTGTAAATGTGGTTTGTTATAGAGACAGCATATTATGCTTTTAACATGTTGATTTGATTTTCATTCCTTTCTGTGTTATTTTTAATGCTCCACGTGAACATGAACAGGCTGCATATGAAAACATATATTATGAAGTAATTACAGAAACGTAGTTCACTAATTACTCCTGATAATGCATTCTCTCTAACTTGTTAGGACTAAAATAAGATTTGGTTTAGTATTTTAAAACCCCACAAATTTTCTTTTTTCCTTCTCTTCCTGTCTCACAAAATAGAAAGAGCTTACAGTCTAACATGTCCTGTTCAGGCAGGGTTGGCAAAGAATTTGAATAAAAGCCCTGGAAGAAATCTAGGAGAGTCTGGTGAGGAAATGCTGATGTAATTTCCAGTGGGATTAATCCTTTGATGCAGTTTCCCAGGACCTGTATTCCTGAAATCTAATGCATTCATTTGAGGCAGGGTCTTGAGAACTGAAATTTTCTGAAAGCTGGATTTCACCAGGTCTGTTCTTTGGGTTGATTCCCCAACAATTTAAACACACTATATATTTTTCAGCTTTGTCACCTTTTTCCTGAGTTATACACACAATCTTATGTATCGATATCAGGGATGAATTCCTGAATAAAAGCTAGATCCTGATATATTTTATACTGGTCAGTCATCAAATTTTCTCTTCTCACCAGTCCTTTAAAGTCTTTGCTTATGAATTTAAAGGTGAAGCCTACCTGTTCTGACTAACCAACTTCATGTAGTTTTATTAAACAGGTCTCCACAATGGATTAGCCGTCCTATTCTCTGATTTGGGTAAAAGTGAAATATTTATGATAGTATCCTCTGTGCAGATAAAAGTGAGATAGGTTGGAAAATGCCCCAAAAAATAGTCATAGGATTTAACTAGGTTAATCTCCTCTCACCCATATTTTTCCAATTGTAGCACATAAAGAATAAACCCCCCTGTGTTTCTATAGTTAAATTCACTTGTATTCCCAGATCTGATTTTTAGGACTTGAAAAATGTCCTTTTTGTATCCCAACACATTTGCTCACATTTTTATGTAGGTCTTTTTAACAGTGTATTAAATTTAAAACTAGTCGGACTTTGTATCTGAGCAGAGTAAACCCAAACATATGGTTTCAATTCAAATATACCAAAATCTCCCTGCTAAGGAAAAAAAAAAAAAAATAAAGAAAACATTCCCTTTAACAAACATTCTTATAAAATTCTACTTGAAGAAGCAGGTGAAGGGGTACTACTTACAGTCAGCTGTATATTTATTTTTGTGCAGTCATGGTTGACTGTTCCACAGGTTTTTAATGACTTGGTGCGCACAGAGCACTCATTCAGCAGCCTGAACACTGCATTATTCTCCCATGCCTGACGCTGGTGCAGAGTGTAGATACAGAATTTATACCTCCTGCTGCAATTTATGACTCTTATTTGAAATGGCATGGCTTAGGAACTGGCATTCAAGATTATTTCCATGTGACCCTGCAGACCCTTCTGCAGAGGATGTGATGGACACCGGTGAAACTTCCTTCTGCAGCTTGACCTGGAGCGCCAGTGAAGATGTTTGCCCTGAGTGAGTGAACCACAGAGCATGGGGTGCTCCTCAGAGCTGCAGGAGCATGACACCCACCCTCTTCCACGTTTACACTCAAGAAGCAAAGACCTGTGAGTGGCTTTAATGGAAAGAAGCTGGACTGAATAAAGTTTACAGGCTAATTCAGGCTTAGGAAATATTACAGCTCCTGGTTGCCGTGGATGAAA
>JAWWEW010000165.1:49477-106125 GCA_035583185.1 Anabacerthia variegaticeps
AGAAGCTGGACTGAATAAAGTTTACAGGCTAATTCAGGCTTAGGAAATATTACAGCTCCTGGTTGCCGTGGATGAAAAAGCCCCCAGGGGCACTCAAGGCTTCTGAACAGCATGTTTGGTTTCACATATCGGTTTGGTTTTTAATCCCAGTGGGTTTTATGCTCCCAGAGACTGTGCCAGCGGGACAACCTGTGCAAGCTTTCCCTCAGTACTGTCTTTTCTGGGTGCTGGAAAGTCTGAGGCAGCAGTGCTTTAGTGCCTTGGAAATCCTGGAAGGGTTTCCTCAGGGGTTAGGCAGCTGATGCCTGAGTGCCAATATGCTGAAGGATCTTGGTGCCCAAACCCACAGAAGAGCAAATTCCCACTGGTAACAGAAGAAATGCTTCTGGTTCACAGTAGGCAGCTTTGGAGGCATTTAAAACACTTCCTTATTCAGAGCCCGGAGAAGGTTCAGCTAAATGAAAGCAATGCTGTGGCAACTATTTGAAATAAAAATTAAGAGGGTATGTTCAAAGCCAAGAAGCGTCTAGAAGGCATGGGAGGACAACCCGTCTTCTCCATAAGAGTAACCCAGAGGCACAACACCTCTGTGGGTTAAATGGCTGCAGCATGCCCTGTCTATAATACAATAGTTTAGGTTGGAATGGACCTTCAAAGCAATGAGATGAGACTTCTTCAACTAGACCAAGTTGTTCAGAGCCAAATCCAACCTGACCTTGAATGTTTCCATGGATGGGGCATCTACTACTTGTTTGGGCAACCTGTGCCAGTGTTTCACCACTCTCATTGTAAAAATGTTTTCCTTACATCTATTCTAAACCTACCCTCTTTTAGTTTAAAAGCATTATCCCTTGTCCTGTTACAACAGGTGTTGCTAAAAAGTAGGTCCCCGTGTTTCTTGTAGCTCCCTTTAGGCAGTGGAATGGGCTCTAAGAGCTCTCCAGAGCCTCCTCTTTTCCAGGCTGAACAACTCCATCTTTCTCAGCCTTATCCTGTGCCAGCAGCCTTGAGAACAGAGGGCATCTGTCTACAGCTACAGGGTTGCCTCTCCTTCCCCTTCTGCTCTGCTCCCAAGGAACACCCTGTGTAATGTAAGTTTCCAATATTAAATCTGCAGGTGGCATCATCAGTGGCCAAACAGAAGGGAATAGCAGGAGGTGATCCTTTTTTACTCTTAATTCACTGCCAGGAATGTGAGCGTGTCTCTGAGATTGGCATCTGGACATTTGCTGCTGTTGCTTCTGCTGCAGGGACGAAAAGGGGTTAGGAGTCCAAAGAGGCTTCAGCACTAATGGAGAAACTAACTACTTTAGTAACTAAGACACTCAGAGATGTCAAGGACTGCGTTTTCTAAATTAGGGCCCTCTAACTTGTTGAAAATGATGAATATTTTGCTCACGCCTTTGATGGGGCAGTGTCCAAGATGAATCTTGGAAATATTGTGCTCTATATTGTACCTGGCTGGCATGCTTATATTTGGCTTACTTGCAAATTACTTGCAGAAAGTAGCTTTTTTTTTTTTTTTGGTTGGTGGGGCAGGCTGCAAGTAGTCTAGGAATCAGCACAATGAATGACACAGGACACATTATTTTTATTTTTTTTTTCCTGAAACATAATTGTCCAGAAACGTTAGGCATTTCCAGATATAAGTTGTAATTTCTAGACTGTGCGTTGTGTTAATTCCAGATGATTAAAAGAGGAAAAAAAAAAAAAAGAAAAAAAAAGAAAAGAAAAGAAAAGCTAATGTTAATCAAATTACAGCCTAAATAATGCCTTCTAACAGTTCTCTCTGACCACCAGCTGTTTGGTGATAATTACTGGTATTTGATGGATAGCCTTGGGACAAAGTTGTTGCATGAGAAAAAGAACCCAACAGTATCCACTGTTGCTGATATTTGCACCACTCAGACATGAAAAAGAAAGTGTCAAATCTTTCCTGAAAGCTTTGCTGGATCCCAAGGCATGCTTGGATGCAAGTTCAGATACTCCCACATTGGCATAGGTCAGTAGGTATGTTTTACCTTACTGAATTTTGCAAGGATTAGTTACTAGGGTTTTTCAGGTCTACAATCTGACTTTTGTGTGCCATATTTAGTAGTGGGACCATGGCAGCATAATTTCTCCTCACCACAGGGGAACTGTGACTTCTGCACCATGGCTGTGTGGGAATGCATGCTGTGTGTTACAGCACATGCAGGGACACAGCTGCTCTCTGCAGCGTATCACTTAGAGGCATAGCAGTAGCTGTACAGATGGAATATTTTTTTACCCTTTCCATTAAGTTTAAATAAGGAAAAAAAAATTAGGATTTAACTTCCTGCCCTGACATCGCTAAGAAATATTTAAACTATACACTTACACTCATTTTAAAGTTAACAGTCCTCTGCTGTTTGAATGCAGTCTCTCTCATTTTGCTAAAATATCTGAGAACATGCAAATGGTCAGACAGTGCTTGCTGCTAATCCATTTCTTGCACTAATTCTTGGCCGTGCAGAGAGCTAGAAACACTGTACAACAGAATCTCTTCCGTAAATATACATACATATATATATATATCTCAGACCCACGCTATTATTTGGATTGACCTTCAAAGGCCATCTAGTCCAATCTCCCTGCAGTCGTCCTGCAAAATGTCCCTACATCTTCAATGAGACCAGGTTGCTCAGAGCACTGTCCAGCCTGACCTTGAATGCTTCCAGGACATCTACCAGCTCTCTGGGCAACTTGTGCCAGAGTATCACCACCCTCATTACATATATAGGTATGTATCTGTGTCTGTGTGTGTGTGTGTATAGTTCCAGGCTTACAGTGCCAGCTCAGAGGCTGACAGCTTGGGTGCCTGGTCACTCAGTAGGTACCTGCCCCAGCCTTCCATTTCACTGAAGTTCCATGTTCTAACCTCAGCCTTTTTTCCCCACCAGGAGACTCTTGTTCCCCTGTGCCAACCTGGCAGCCCAGCTACTGCCACCTGGGGCTGGCAGTACTGCCTGAGTGCTCCCATGCCAGTCTGAAGGCATTGCTTCCACAGTGTGATGGCTGGACTGGAACAGGAGGAAGCTTTCAGCAGCCCTGTTTGCATCTGCAGCTCAGGCAGCTGCTCCTTGTCTTCTCCAGGAGAAGGCCAGTGGGTCAGACCTATCTGTGGTCAAGGCAGTTGGTTGGACCAGGCTGACCAAAACCTCAAATGTTTTCACAGACCAGCCAAATCCTTCACAGCCTCACCCTGCTCTTAAACAGGACAAGGAGCATGGAAATGGTTGAAAACCATTCTGAGTTACTCTACAGGAGATGTGTTTCAGCAGGGTGACAGCCTTGAGAGTCTTTAAAGGTATACAGCACAGACAGGAGCAGTTTTGTTCCTGGTGGTGCAAATTATAACAGTTGTTTCATTGAATGTGAATAATCTTAGCCAATCAGTTCCAGAAGTACTCAGAAAAAGGTCCATTTTTGAAAAATGCAAAAAAAAACTAAACCTCAGCAGCACTATAACTACTCAATACTCCAAGAAAGGTTTGTGGCAAGGTCTGTGAAATTTAAAACATTACTATAATAATAATTCTTACTGACGTGGCTTAACCACGTCACACAACTTGTTCACTCTCCCCTCCGGTGGGATGGGGGTGAGAGTCAGAAGAGTAAAAGTGAGAAAACTATTGGGTTGAGATAAATATAGTTTAATAGCTAAAGCAAAAGCCAGGTGCACAAGCAAAATTAGGAATTAAATTCCCACTTCCCACGGGCATGCAGGTGTTCAGCCATCCCTGGGAGAGCAGGACTCCATCCCCTGTAACAGTGACTTGGGAAGACAAACATTATCACTCCAAATATGTTCTCCTCCACCCCCTTTCTTCTTCTTCCTCCGGCTTTTTATGCTGAGTGTGACACCATATGGTCTGGAATACCCCTAGGGCCAGTTGTGGTCAGCTGTGCCAGATGTGTCCCCTCCCATCTGGTTGTGTCCTGCCACCTCCTCACTGGTAGGGTGGGATGGGAGGCAGAAAAGTTCTTGACTGTGTATGCACTGGTCAGCAATAACAAAACCATCTCTTTGTTATCAACACTGTTCCCAGCACAAATGCAAAACATAGCCTGTACCACAATCTATGAAGAGAATTAACCCTACCTCAGACAAAGTCAGCACAGCTGTAAGGATGGCATTCAGGTTTCTCCTGTAGCTACTGCCAAGGTGTCACTGGGTGTCAGGGCAGTGCCTGTGGACATGTCTGGCACACTTCAGCCATCAGCACCTGGGGTGGTCCAGAATCTCCCCAGACCTACATCTGTCCTCACAGAGCAACCGTTGGGCTGACCTGGGGTAAGGAATCACTTCCACAGCACATCACTCAACTCACTGCTGTGGAATCTCTCCAAGAGTAAGCCTAGAGGGGTTCCCCCAAGCAGTGCCAGCTCAAAGGCACTAGCTGCATGCTCCAGCATGCAGAGTAACAGGCCAAGCGGAGGACTAGGCAGTCCCAGGAGCTACCCCAAGCCCTACTGCCTGCAGAACTGACCAAACCATGCACAGAGGACAACAACTGTCCAGCAGAAACTGCCCTGAGAAATGCTCGCACAGAACAGTCTTTTGTAGATAGCTGATATAATTAGGAGATGGTTAGGTCACAGTGTAAGGTAACATAAAGAGCTCATATGTTTGCCAGAGAGGTCCCATGGGACCCCAGTTCAGTTGTGTGCAGAACAGCTGTCGTTTAGCAATGGTATTCCCCAATTTAGTGTTCCCACTGAAACACTCCAAACTACACAGTTTGCTCACTCCCCTCTCAATTTCCCCCTGCAGCAGGATGGAGAGGAGAATTGGAGGCATGAAAGATAAAGACCATGGGTTGACATAAAAACAATTTACAAGAAACAGCAATGAAACAAGAAATTAACAGTAACAACAACAATATTAATAAGGGATGTACAAGAGACATGAATGATTCACACATTGAGTATTCATCATGTGGAACCCAATGCTAGTCCAACCGCTCACTCTGCCACTGACCCGACTGGAAGGGACACATCCCCCTCTGTCCCTTGTGTATGGTGTGAGATGGTACAGAGCAACCTCAGGGTCGTGGCCATGCCCCTCCTAGCTACTGCAAAAATTAACCCTGCCCTGGCCAGAACCAGGACATTATCCACCCCTTATTCTATACCATCTACATCATGCTTAAACCCTACACCTTCCCACTAAATATATATATATATATATATGTGACCACAGGTGTCATTTCCACAGCCAATGGCTCTCTGTCCAAAATGTCTATAAAATGTCTATTGAGTTCATTTAGTCCATCACTGTGGGTTCTCTCTGTCCTAGATGTCTTCCAGGGCAGAAGGGCTAAGGTGCTGTCAAGTGACTGCAAGCTGCATCAGGAGCTCACAGCTGGTGAATCAGGAGCACTCCATACTCATTGTACACGGAAATTATGACATACAGTGTCAGTGCCATTCACCACCAATATCATACAATTTAACATTAAAGATTGTTCTCACCCCAAAATCCAATCCCCTTGAGATACACACTGCATTTCCCCATCCCTCTGCATTACTCACCGAGTGCACCCAGGTCCTTGGACTGGTGTGTTTGTTCAGCCCGAAGAGAATTTATAAAGAATATCACGTTCCCTGTCAAATGGGTCATTGTGAGAGACTGGAGAAAATGTTTACTGGCTCAAAACAACTGGCCTGGGATTGGGGCAGGAAGAGAGGCAGGGAGGTGATGGTGGGACAGTGGACTGCTCCACAACCTCCACCCATGGAACATCTAATCCAGCCCCAGAATGGCTATTAGCCACTGACACACTGAAAGCCCCACCTGGGAGGTGGGCCCTGAGAGACCAGGACAGATGAAGCAATTGCACAAAGATGCATGTGGTTGTGGCCCACCATTTGGATTTTACAGTAGCTGAGGCCATGTTGGAATAATTCAAGTGGTGATTCTTAATCTTTCTTTGGCCCCTTTCTTTCTCTTTCTCTCTTTTTCTTCTCCTAATTTCCTCTTCTCTGAGTAACTCAAAGATGAATGGGTTAGAGTTGGCTAAGTGAGTGCCTTGTGAAATGCTTTATTTTGATTGAAAGTTTGCTTTAAAATCTGCCAATACCCTTATTTTCTAAAGTTTGCCAGTAAAAGTTGTTTAACCTCCTGAGAACGTTGTCCTGTTTCTCCAGTGTGCTGCTGCAGGGTATTAAAAAAACCCCTAAGCCCCATTTTAAAAAACTTGTCAAGTGAGCTGGGGCTTTACAGTCGTAACACCAGGAAACAGAGATGTAGATATCTGGTTGCATTATAAAATTCCCCATGGACCCACAAGCTTATGGCAACAGTAGCATTTTCCTGTAACAGCATAATCTCCTTTGTTTCTTGCAGTCCCTGTCATACCTGTATTTATCCAACTCTCAGTAGCTGTGGCAGTACCACAGTTCCAGCACTGCTGGGATAGGGAGCAGGGATAAACTGAAGGAGTAAACACTATGCTATTTGTCATACTTTTCGAATCAGTGGGAAAAAGACCTCTAGACAACAAACCCCTGCATAACCTACAGAGGACAGAGCTTCACTAAACATCCAGCACAAAACAAATTGAATGAAAAAATACCAGGTTGAGATCATATGGTTCTTCTCATAGCACCGAGAAATGCTCATGTTCAGTTTTCCCAGCCTGTCTCTGACTCAGTGGGGCAGCTTCCACGAGGCAGGATTGTGAAGTGTTTTCCCTGTAAAGCTCTTTCAGGGACCTAAACTCGGTTTGCCCTGAAATTTGGTATGTGGTGTTTGGTATCCTGGCAGTAGTGTGAGTCTGCCCAAGATCAGACATTTGGCTAAGAGAGCCTTCAGATATACATATATCCACAAGCTCTTTTTTTTTTTTTCTTAAGCCTGACAAATTATAGCAATTTTGGTGCGTTCAGGCTCAGTGGTCTTGTTCAGGCCACCGAAGAGTATCCCCATTTCCTGCAGAGCTCTGGCTCTCTGGGCAGGGCAGGTCAGCACCACTGTAACTCATATTCACAAAAGGGCTTTGTAAGCTGCAAGTCTCAGAGCAAAAAACTGGCATGATGTGGTGTAGCTGCAGACATGGGAGTCAAAAAATCCTATTTCATCAATTTGTGCCTGAGTACTTTTCATCTTTATACAGCACAGCTTAAGATTAGCTGCAGACAAACGTCTTGACATGAAATTTCTTGTCTCAGTGAAATTTTTCTGCTTTGACAGTGTGGGCATACAATAAAATATGTCTTTTGATCAACAAGATAACCCTTCTATTGTTATTTTGTGCTTACTGCCTTATTTTGCAGGAAATGTTTGGTCTGTTTGCATCTGTTTATGGAAAGAGAACAGGCATTTCCAGGGAAAGAGAAAAAAGAACAGCAACTGGGGAAAGGCTTTCTCTGTCAGCACTACAGTATTAATAGTTCTTGCCATTTCTCTCAGCAAAAAGTAACAACCCATTTCTTTCTTTAAAAAAAAAAAAAAGGTAGCAAGAACACACCCTGAGCCAAAACCATCCCAAGCAGAAAGGCCAAGTTTCCATAAGTGCGAGACCACATTAATTATATGTCTAAACAGTCCTCAGCATCTGCAGAAAGCAACCAATTTCTTTTCAGAGCTGTTACTTTTAAAATATATTTTCAGTGCAGGGCAGAGCTGATCAGCAAAACAAGCACCGTTCCCAGGCGGGGCTCTCTTTGGTGGGGCTGGGAATGCAAAGGCATGGGGAGCAGGACCAGTCCCAAGTGCCTGGCAAAGGGGCAGCCAGGGCACCTGGCCCACGTTCAGTTTCCTCTCTTAAAAAACAATTCTGCCTCCAATTTCTGGTTATATTCATTAATAGAAAAAAGCTCAATTAGTTCTTGCTAATTCATAGCTGTGAAATATTGCTTTTCAAGCTTCCCGTGGCTTAAGTTTCTGTTTAAATCCATATGTAGTTACAGAATGCCTGCCCAGCAAACTTGGTGATCCAGCCTAGCTCCTGCCTTTTAAAAGTCTGACATGAGAGGCAGCTCTGTAAAAAATTAGAGGTGGTGTCAAATGGACCTGCAGAATTATTTTATTTTTATATTTGTGTTTACCAACGGTTGCTAAAGGAATAGAATTTCAGCCTGTAAATGTTCTCCTTCTTTATGGATCTGGCCCATCCTTCAAAAAGTCAGTTACTTGAGGGTTTAACTCTAAGAAAGTGCTTTAAGTTATACACAAACTTCTTTATATTATGAAATTAAGAGCAACCATATTGCTTCTTTTGCTTTTCCTCTCGGTTTACTGCACATACGTATCAATTACTTTTGCAAAATAAGAAAATCCTTTTTAATTTCTGATTATCTACATAAGTATATTACAAAGTTACCATATGAACACAATACATGCCTGTGCAATCTCTTCTGAGGTGTGATGAAGCTCATAATGATTTTTTCTCAGACAGAGCATGAGATTTGCTCTTGTTCGCCTCAGCCAGAAGGAATTGATTCTGTTTTCAAATTGGAGCAATTGACCAGTCTAAGCAACTTCTTTTGCAGTGAATGAAGTCTGAAGCACAGGTTTTGAGCTAAACTGAACTCTGTATTGCTAACATGCCATGGTTAAGCTTTTTATTTCATGAGAAATCAGAGAGAAAAAAACTTTATCTCAAAGATGAGAATGGCTTTTGGATGGGAAAGACTATTAGATGGGAATGGCTATTAGATGGAAACAGCTTTTAATGTAGATGAGTGATTTTGTGGCAGCCCTTCAGGTTGTGAAAGCACTGTCAGTGTCACAGAAGCCTTGGATCTGATACAGAACAGTTTCCAATCATAAGACTCAACAGCAGCCGACAGACTTTTATCAAATTATTATACTAATGGCTGTATGGAATTAATGACTGAAGTTGCAATGGCATTTTCATCTTTGAATTTCACTGCTGCAGTGAATGCAACTGATAGTGGAGAAGAGATAAAGCAGAGGTGGTGAGGTGAAATCAAGATATCTCAATGCTCAAAAAGTATGCAGCCCAATTCCCAACCTTTCTGGGTGTGCTTAGCTTGAGTGTAGGTCTGCCTTAGTACTTATTGCTCAGGGATGCACTTAGGATCCTGTAAGTGAAAAAGAATTGGAAAATCGTGGTATTATCTCTTCTACCCCTACCCACCTTCGCTGCTGAGTTCACTGAGCACCACATGCACAAAGACTGCACTTCTGAGCCTCGTCCTCCTCCAAAATGAGACCGTGATTAATCACCTCCAGTGTCTTTGACCACTTTAGTCAAGAGCCTACAGGAAAGGAACGTTTGCTGCTACACTCCTGTGATGACCCACTGATGACCTTTTTTCTTGGGGGTAGGGTTTTTTTGTGGTGCTGTTTGAAAATTAGTTCTAGATTAGATTGCAGGGAAATATTTCCCCAGATTACATCCATGTGCATCAATTTTCCCCCTACTTGCAGGCAGATGGTTATCTTCCTTATTTCAGGAATGAAAATCTTGTATTCCCATGGCTCTGCATGTCTGTGCACCGCACCAGTAGATACAGGTTTTGGTGCTGAAAAACTATTCTTGATCCCAGACTTCCAAAATAAGACAATCAGTTGTTTATTTCCCTTGATACTAATACAAACTCCTGATTTACTGGAGGGCTGTCTCCCTCACTTGGCCTTGCAGAGGTTTGCAAATGGAAAAGTGTGAGAGCCTGTTCTGCCTGCTCAGTGCACGGGTGGAAACTGCACAAGTTAGGAATCCCTCCCTTTTCCCTAACTTGACTTTTTCCTGGCCGTATCGTTTATTTGCTCTATACCAGTGTATAAATCTCTTTGTGTCCTGTGTCCCTGCCCATGGGGCAGAGGGATTGAACTAGGTGACCAACAAAGATCCTTTCCAACCCAAATCATTCTATGATATAACTGGAATTCAAATAAAGAATAAGAGTTAGAATAACATTGTGCTATAATAGCCATAGCATAATTCAGATGAGAATTCAAACACAAATGTGAACACAGGAACAGAATCAGACAAAAATGCCTAATAAAAGATTGTACCTGAAATGCTTCAATGAAGTGTCTCAGCTTCGTCAGCTTTTCACTGAACCCAAGATAGGGATTTGTGGCTCCCCAAAAGAGCAGTTCCCCAATGCTACAGCAATTAATTCCCAGTTGAGATGCACACACTACAAACAAATGTTACTCATTAGCAGCAAGAATAAGAATGACTACTCCACTGAGCATCTGAAAGAGCCACTTTGCTAAAAAATGAGTTCCATTTATTTTGATTTACCTCAAGCTCAACTTTGAGGAAAGCATAATTTCCTGCAGGCTGGAAACCTGGCTTCTCTGGGACCTTCAGAAGGGAATTCAGATCCCAGTGGCTGGCCCTTGGCTGCTGGAGGGGATGATGTGTGTCATCCTTTCCGTTCCATGACTACACACCTTCTTTTGAAGGATACGGCTGTCAAAGAATGACACCTCAAAATGTCTTATGAAGAATTTCACAGGAGATCAGAATTTATTAAATCATCACTCATAGTAAGAAACTGTCTAGCTTTACTGATAGACCACCCTTCAAAGGCAAACTCTTTTTTGGTCAGTTCCCGGAATTAATGGAACATTCACATCCCTTGTTTAGGGCTATTGTGACATTCCATAGAATACCTGTAAAATTCTGCTTATGAAATTCAGATGGTCCCATTTGGGCCACTTTGTTTGTTAATTTTGTTTTGCAGTGGAGGTTAAAAAAATTAAAAATCAATAAAACCCCATTACCTTACAAAGAGGGGAAAATTGAAGTGTCACCTTAAACTAATGAATACAGCAGCAAGAATTATCAAGTATTTTTACATCTCTACAATAAGACTCCTACACTATATTTCAGCCTTTGATTATTGCTGTTCTGATAACCATCTAGAACAGTAAAAATCACAGAATGGTTTGGGTTGGAAGGGACTGTAAAGATCATCTAGTTCCAACCTCCTGCCATGGGGGTGTTCCACAAGACCAGGTTGCTCAGGACCCCATCCAGCCTGACCTTGAACACCTCCAGGGATGGGGCACCTACAACTTCTCTGGGCAACCTGTGCAAGTTTCTCACCACTCTCACAGTAAAGAATGTCTTTGTAATATCCAATGAGTTAGAGAAACTATGATACAAAATCTTGTGACTTACAAATGCATCTTTTGGTGCAAGTAATGACTATCTGACAATCCCAAATATGTTACAATAATGGGTTTCAGTTGCCATGAAAGCAATGGAGAGAAAGCAGAAAACACCAACTTGTATATACACGTGTGGAGAAAAGACCAGGGGTAAAATTAAACACAACTGGAAAGTTGCTAAAATTGCAGTCAGCATATATGCTAAGGGGGGATGAAAACAGAGGGTGGAGTGGGGCAGAAAGTTACAGACACAATTATAACAATATTTAAAATTATAGGAAGAAAATGCATTTGCTACTCCCTGGATGGAATGTGGCCAGCATGCCCAACTTCCCCCACACAATACGTGCAAAGGGGGCCTGTATGGAGGGTGGAGTGGAGAGGAGACACTGCAGACAGGTTCTGCTGAAATCCTTGCCAGAGGGGGAACTCAGGGGTACCTTGTAGCTGAAAAGCCACACAGCAGCTGCCAACCAAGGCAGGAAAAGGATTTCTTGCTGTTGAACCAGCAACTGTGGTGGGATCATAGATGCCTGCCCACCTCCCACCCCAAAAGTCACCTCAGATATAACACTGCTCTCACCCACCTCCAAGGTATGATCACCCCCCACTGAACATGATGCATGGCCTGAGTCACTCAGGTTCCACCGAAATGTAAAAATTTGTATAAAAGGAAGTTAAAAATGGGGAGAAGATAGGAAATACTCCATTGTAACTTCTGGAATCAGTTGACAGGCTGAACCTGTCCTTCCCCATAGGGACGCTTGTTGGGTAAGAAGCATACTCTGTGCACACTGATTCATTATCTTGAGTTAGCTTTGATTAGGGATTAGAGCTCGTTACTATGGTGTTTTGAATATATTTTTAGCACCAACAATCTTCAGACTTTAATCTGTCACAATTTTCTATTATATTAATAAAGATACATTCCATAGTTGTTAATTGTGAGTCCTCCAAGGACACTCACAGTTGGTGGGTGATATACTTGACTGTGGAGGCCTTAAGTATTGCTAACATGCAATAGCAGGTCCACAAGTGCTTCTACTGTAATAAAATAAGAATATCCATCTTGAACAAGTTAATTTAATGGATTCTTCCAGAACTGTTCTTGGAAATAACACAATGTAATATTTTCATTAGGAATTTTAGCACAAAGACACAAAATATGATGGTGCCCTAAAGTGAGAAGACATAATCAATATAAGGATGATAAAGAATTTATTGCAATTAGAAACAGGATGAAATTTGGCAAAACATGTACTCTGGAACTGAGAGCAAGAATTTCTGCCTTGAGCTTGGAACTCAGAAAATTAAATGGCAGAAGAGGAGAAAAATCTTTGAATATTAGTTGATCACAGGATAACTAAACCACTCTAATACAGCTGTGAAAGATATTGGGTGGAGTCCAGTCCATTTCAGGCGAGATATTTTGGATAGAAACAAGTATTGGTGTGATTGTATTGTTGGACTGTACCTTGCAGTGCGTTAGCAGAAACTTCTTGATTATTTCAAATTAAAAAACCAAACCCCATAAAACCATAAAATGAAATATCTGTCTTATGACACAGACTGGAAGACACTAACTGCTTTAAGCCCACTAAAATAAAGCCTGAGAAGCAATATAGCTGCTTTCTATAAATACACTATGAGCTAAACATTGGGAACATATGAGAACCATTTAAGCTAAATTACCCTGTATGTGCACGTACATCCAGCAAATTGGCATAAACTGGATGGAAGGGAGCCATCAAAGAAAATGAGCTCTTGAACATCCTCACAACAAATCACCACAGGCCAAGGACTGATAAAATTGAGAAATGAAGGTTGAGCAAATCATGAAAAGAATTACACACTGTGATTGTCCCTCATATAACATGGAGCTGCTTTCTGTGAGCCAAAGGGCTGATGGATACTGAGGTCCAGGTTCTTGCTGAGCTCGTCCAGCTCGTTTCAATGAGCGGAGAAAAGCCCAGGAACCAACCAGAAGAATAAAACAGCTCCGGATGGCTCATGGTGGGTGCCCATCAGGGGAGCAGTGGCCACCAGGGCACATGGAGAATCCAGTGCTGAAAAGGGGGTGAATGGCAGCGGTCAGTGCTGCTGAACACCATAATGCTGCTGGGGTGGGTAGTGCCACACTCACTGGCACATGCAGGGGGGACAGCAGGAGCCTGGAAGAAGAGGGGAGTTGCAGCTAGACAGAAAACCAACTGGAAAATTTTGTCTGTCTTTTGTGCATTTTTTTTTTCCGACTGCATGACTTGAAGACCTGGACTTCATCTTGAAAATTCATGCACTTGAAAAACCAAATTGAAGTTTTATTGCACTACACACTTTAAAATACTGTAAGGTGGGTTCTCAGACCTCAACTGACTTCACACTTCAACTGCAAACACTCAGCATCTTCTGTGAAAAACCCTCTCACAAATGTTTCATTTCCAGTTGAACAAACATTTAAGGATGCTGCATTAATCAATAAAGCTTCACACTCTTTTAATCATCTCCCTTATATAACAGTCCCTGTATTCTTAAGTGTATTTTATTCCCAGGCTGACTTTTCAGGAAACTCTACTTATCTTCAGCATGCATTATCGTAAGTGAAATATCTATACAACTAATACACAATGTCTAATTTAACTGATGCCAGTGCTCACTTTCAGGGTCAGGATACTGAGATAAGACTTCTTTTCAGCAAAATCCTGTTGTGGGATGGGGTTTTTCTTGCGGTTTGTCTGGGGGAGGGACCTTGTTTGTTTGTTTGTTTTGTGGTGGGATTGCTTTTGTTTTTAACATTGAAAAATACCAGAGGAATCTGTTTCTCTGCTGCCTTCTGAAAGTCTGTGCCTTATATATACATACCTTTTTCTGTCTTCCTATTTTCCTCCTATGTTCATTGTCCATCCAAAACAGGCATCACTGTAGCTTTTTCCCAGACTTTAGGTCAAAATTGGATGCATCCATTACGGTAGCCAGTAAATGTAGCCTAGACAAGTAAAACGTCTCATATTTCTATTTTGGAGGGCAGTTCAGCTGGAAAATGGTCAAAAAGAACCTGGCAAACAGCTGCTCCACTGTAGGTTAAGGTGAAAAAAAAATAGTTTTTCTGTTAGCATGTGGTTTTTTGAAAGATAAATGCATACCTGAGAGAGATTTTGTGTTTGCAGTGCAACAGGAGTGGAGCCCGGGGCTGGGCATAGTCTGCATCAGCCTGATCCGACCTCATGGAGAGCCACAGATTGGGTGTGAGCAATGACATCTGCCAGCACCAGGGCAATGATGTTGAAAGGCATAAGGAGTGTGATTACAAAGGTGTCAGAGGGGATGTTTTATATATTTAGAAGACATTGCAGCTGGCCAGGTGGCTGTGCATCCCTTGCTGGGTGCCAAGTCCAGAGCAGGAAGGGCAGGCAGGGGTGGCTCAGAGGGCTCAGCTGGAGAGGGCACATGAAGCACAGGCAAGAAGTGCTCCCTGGGAAAGAAGGAAATTACCAGGGAAGCTTCTGGCTGTCCAGGTAAGTGTTTTCCTGGGCAAACACAATCACACAAAGACCTGCAGGAAGCTTGAGCAGATTTGGGAGTTCTCACTCTCTTCTCCCTGTGTGTTGCCTGAACAGCTTTTTTCCTTGGCAATGTCTTTAGACCCTTTGAAATCTCCACTCTGCTTGGGACTGAGCACGTGGGTCCAAAAGGCGTTCAGGACCTGGCTATCTGCAATGGGCAGAACATTGCACAGTCTTGCAGACTCTATCCAAAACCACCAGACGGGGTATAGCTAGAAAAGTTAAATCCAAAGCTCTGAGAAACGTATAGATAATATATTAGGAATTTATGTGTGACCTACAATGTATAAAACCCATCTCACTACCAGTTCCCCTGTTTCTCTTGCCTTCCACAAATGACAGCAGCTCTAGACACAGTTCCTTATCTTTCCCAGGAATGACTGAACAATCCTGCATTAGTCCTTTTCTGCTCTGGTTTTTCTCCCCAGCAGTAGAGGCTGTCCATAGCTAAAATTGTCAAATAAATTGCATTATTTTGATTTGGCCTTGTATGTCAATAATTAGGATTTTTTAGTTTGTTTGTAGTGATGAAAATGTAGGGCTGCAACAATTAACCCTTGACTGCAAGCTACTTTCTCTAACAAAATGTGGACTGGTTTTGCCTGTCTGGTTGGCTTAATTAATTGGTTGCTTAAAAAAAATTAACTATGACTAAAATTATATATAAGCTTTACCAGTGGAGCAACTTGGCTAATTTTCTTTGGTTTTTCCTTGTTTGAACATCTAGTTAACATAGTTGGTTAGAAACTTCTCTATGTGTACTTGTGCGGATGTGGTTTAGCTAATTTCTAGTTTGCATGATTTGAGTTGAAGCAAGTTAATCTATGATGTCTAGACTTTCTTTCCCACATGACTCCAGCTTAGATGGTTTTTACCAGCACTATCCCTAACTGTGTAATTTATACATCTGTACTATATTTTCTCTGTATGCAGGCCAAGTCCCTGTGTAGATGGATCTCTGCCAAAGAACTTTTCCAGTCCTTCTTGTTTGATCACTCAAACCATGATTCTAACACTGATTCTCTTATTACTACAAACCAACAGAAACCAAACACAAATTTGCTAGAAAATGGTCATTGAAAGTATAGCAAAATCATCTTTCTCTTTGTTTTTCTTGTTTTATGTTTTTGTAAGGTTTTTTTTTTTTAAATTTTCAATTAAATGTAATTTGTCAAGCTATTTCTCGGACCTAGAAGAACAAATCTTGTACATTGCTCAGTAGTTCTTTACTTCCTTTTGATTTCTTGCAAACATGGCTGTTGAGATAATTTAATTAGACCTCAATATGTGATAAAATGAATCTTTGATTTGGGTAATTCTGTACAGTCTTACATGTATAGCCAAAAATAATCAGGTTTAAAAGATACTTAAAAAAACTGCTTTAAAATAAAATATGGACTGTAATGCAAGTCTAAAATTTATGTCATCTCACCTGTAGATTCTGCCCTCAGTTAGAGAAAAAAATTATAAAAGTATGAAAATGGTTTTTTCAGTATTAAACTGACTGGCTTTGTGGAAAGCAACAAATCTCCTACCCTGGATTTGCTTTAACCTACAACTTTATGTGCTTTGATTTCACCTTGGACAACAGTGTGGAGACAATGCTTATTGACCAAAATACACAAAGGATTTTATCAAAAATATGGCTGAAAAAGATATCAAATTACTTCAGTTCTGGGATTTGATCTTAACATGTTCCTCAGTCATTTCTTCACAGGGACATACCACATTTAATTGGTGGGATTGCAATCCTTGAAAAGAAGATTTAAGTCCTGTTGGTACCTGTACTTTTTTAGGATCCTCCTGTAACTCTCACAGCACTGAAATCCGTGGTTCACATTGAAGCTCATTTGTGTGGGCTGTAACACTTGTTGTTATCAGAGTAATCCAAACAACCAACCTTTCACTTGTGACTGCGTGTGACACCCACAAGAAAAGGAGGAAGGCACCTACCCCTCATGATGCTGACAATTTCCTGGGTAGGGAATACGTGTTGAAGCATTGCACAGAGAGAGAGAGGTGAAGTGTATCTGAAGAAATCACGTATCTACTCTGTGATTCCTTCCCCCATCTCCAGAGCCAAGAACTGCATTCCAGTCCTAATGTGCCTGGCTGCATCTTATCAACCTTTCCTGCCAAATCTCCGAAGCTCCTCTGGGGTTTCTTGAGTGGTTCAGCATGATGAGATACAGCAGATGTCTTTCCTGTGAGATTTCTGGGGTCTTTTCACAGTCCTGGGAATTCTGGGCCCCACTAACCCATTTTTGCTAAGCTGAGAAAGCACCCTGTCCTATCACCCTTTCAGCCTCTGTGGAGCACCAGCCATAAGCATGTTTTGTCTCAAACATTCTGACTGCTAGGAGAGAAAGGTGTGCTTGGAAGAGTCCTGTGAGCCAACAGCCTGCTCCACCTTGAGACCCGTGCTCAGTCCTCCTGCCCCTCTGCCCGCTGCCAGGAGGAGAGCTCAAAGGGGCTGGCTGTGCACATGCAAACAAAACAGTGTGAAAAATTTAGTTTACATAAGAGCTGCACACCAAGGTAACTATAAAAGGAAGAGGATCTGGCCCCTTTTCCTCCCTTTCACCCTCATTGTTTACCCCAGCTCTCGACCATCCACACGGAAGCACCAACACGGAATCTAAGGACTAATCTCACATATTCTTTGTTCTCTTTCTCTCTTTATTTCTCTCCAACCTTGCTTTGGGCAAAGTGTGGCTATCATCTTCTAGCAGGTACTCCATGCTGAAGTTTGTTGTGGGAGTGGGGAGCATGTGGAAGTGTGTTGTGGTTTGTGCCAGCACCTTTGAAAAGTTTGTTGTGGGAGCTGAGAGCATATTGAAGTGCACAACATTTAAGGGCTTGTCAGACAACCCCTTATGAGCCTAAATAGCAGGCTGGTTGCCAGAGTTAAGGCCACTGTACAATAGAAGAATGAGTTCCCTAACACATCATCAGGTGTCTTTGCTCAGCCTGATAAGAATTTACAACCAACATCACACCCTGTAGCAATGGGTCATGACAGCCTCCAAAGCAGCCCTCCTGCCACACATGAGACTCCATTATGCTTACAAATAAATATTTCCAGTTTCCTGATCCTCCTGACACCGATATTCAAAGCCTTGAGTGGTCCTGAAATAGGCTTTGTTCCAGGAAAACAGAATGAGATTTTTAAGTCACCTTCTGGGCTCCTTTGAGTTTCAGGGTGACACATGGAATATCCATGATATCCCACCTGTCACTTATTGGGCTACAGAGCTGTTACCATGGTTTAGACAACCTGTTCCTTATGGATATTTCTTTACTAACCTATTGTGCTGCCGTGCAGTTTTCCAGCCTTACAAAACCTGTGCACCAATCATCTCCTCCTCAAATCTACCATCAGGATATACATCCAGCTCTTGGGATTCAGAGCCACCTGCATCCTGAAAACTGATGTCTGAAGGTGCTCTGTGCTTATATACATGTACATGTACACACACACACACATATAAATAATGTAAAAGATAATCCTGTTGCCATCCCTAATGGAAAGATCTGATAGCTCACGTTTACTTAAAAAAAACCAACTGATGCAATTAAGTAAATTGTGTCTATAATAACTAACATCTTGCTTCACAGCACAATTACAGGCCATATTTTTCATGATATAACACATGGAGAATGAGCCATATGTCTGCAAAATGAGGTATGTAAGCCTCTATGTAGAAACAGTATCTTTGATTTTAAACACACATCACAAGAACTCTTGGGTGCTTAATAAAATTTCCACGCCTTTCCTGCTTGGAAGCAAAACACACTGGGGTCAGCTCAAGATAATATAACTCAGATTAGTTCACTGTGGTCATATTGATGTGAACACTTTTTGAAATCTCAAGACAAAAGCTTGTAGTAGAGATTGGTTCAAGTGATAAACCCCATGCTACTGCTCTGTGGCACTCAGGAACACGCAGCTCTTTCTCAGCCACAGCCACCCTGCCCTCCAGCATCTTCTCCCTCACTAGAGAGATCCATGCCATTTCCCATTAGGGTGAAAGCTTATCCCTCTCAGGGAGCCACAAAACCCTCCTCCTCAGGGGCAGTGTAGGTAGTTTAAAACAAGTGAATCCTTTATTTTCCTTGGTTTCAGTGATAATGTATTCCTTTGGCACATGGGAAAGGCAGTTTCCCTGTGGCCCCGCTAGTACACAGCTTGTCCCACCGGCCTCACACAGAGACAGAAGGAGATTTCTTCCCTCTTGATGGAGCTCCAGCTAAATACAAGGGCTGCACTATTAACAAATTTCTGTTTTCCATGGATCTTCTCTTATTTTTGAGTCCCTCTTGAGGTCTTATGTAGGTCTATTCTGGCGTTACCAGCTTTTTCATAGAAAAGATAAAAGTTGCATATATGGAGTTAACAGTTATTCATATAAACACAGACTTCCAGATATATTTGAGTGTCACAGAAACTGGAGTTCCTTCCTTTCCTGGCCTGCCTCCAAACCTGTAGACAGTTTCCAGGAATAAGAAAGTTTTTGTTTATTCTACAAACTTATATTACCACTGAAGAAAAACAAACAAAAACTCTCCTACAGAACATGTGGATTCATATTTTTAAAATGTTACTGTCATCTGTAACAGTCATGATTTCGAGAGATTTAGAATTAGTTATCTAAAATCCACACAATATAGAAAATTGCCTGCATATACTGAGCAGTAAGGCCTTGGAAATGATGTGCCAAGAAGTAAACCCAAGTTTCTAGAGAAGGCAGAGGGGAGGGCAGTGGTACTCAGGGACTTTGCTCCCCTCAGGTGCTTTGCTACACCGGCAGCACATTGGCCCTTCTGGTCAGCTCAGTGCAATCAGCACTAAAATACAGATTGTATTTGCATTGACTGCTTGTGATACAAAGCTCCAAATAGTACATATTCACCAGTACCTAAATTTCTCTCCTTTCTCGCTTTTATGTTCTCTCCACTCCTTTGCAACAGCAGCTGCATTTGCTTCAAAGGCTCAGAAGAAAAGTCTGTTCATGTGAAGTGTAGTCTTGCAGTGAGACTACAGCTTTTCTAACACTCCACAGAGTCCAAGCATGGTCTGACCTGTGGATGGCTTTATTTTTGGTCAAATATCTTGGGTTAAATTGGTCAATAGGCACTTCATTTGATGTTTACATGGTGGGTCGTAGATAAGTCCATGGTAGCTGTGTGGACAAAAACTTTGCAGTAGCAGCAATGAGTTACAACCTTTTGGGTCTACAGTTAAAGTTTCCAAGGATAATCCTTACTCTTGTTATTTCATCATCCTCCAAGAGCTTTTTATGGTGACTGCAAGGAAGATTGAACTCGTTTTCACAGATCCTGGACATTTTGCCATACTCACTGCTGTCTGACAGAAGACAGAATTTGG
Organism: Anabacerthia variegaticeps; assembly: GCA_035583185.1. Taxonomy (NCBI): domain Eukaryota; kingdom Metazoa; phylum Chordata; class Aves; order Passeriformes; family Furnariidae; genus Anabacerthia; species Anabacerthia variegaticeps. The sequence continues at coordinate 69,546 of JAWWEW010000165.1, forward strand.
TGCAATGTATCCTCTCTGCTGTTCCCCTTTAACACTGGTAATATGTTGGGTAGTCCTTGGTTTATGCTAATCTAAAGAAAACCAATCCAAAAGGTTTTAAATAAACAGAATAGGAAGTGAAACTTCTCTATACTGACATTTCTCAGAAGTGTCAGTTATGGTAGCCGGGTGTAAAATTAGGTATGAAATCCTGAAGGCCTGCTCTCTGCAACTGTAGTTTAATATTAGTGGTCAAATTTTACCTAAAATAACTTATCCAGCTTCACAGCAGATCGAAGCATACTAGTGACTTTGTGATTTAAGCCTCAGGTTTATATGAGCCTTACCCTAGGCTGAAATCCCAGGAGTGTCAACTCTCCCTTCTGGAAAGAGAAAATGAGTATTATGCAGTTGGTTTTGCCTGCTCTTTTCAAACAAGAGCTTTAAAAATTAAAGGTGTGATTATGTGTCTGACTCCAAAGTAGTTTCTTTAATAGTGAAGGAAGCTGATTTTATTTTCCCTTTCCTATTTTGCTGCAAAATGAGCCTAAAAAGTAATTGTGAAAATATAGTAATCCCCCAAATTACATATATATGTACATGTTTGTGCATATGTGCATGTGTGTGCATGCATGCTATTGTGTTAACACTCCATGAGAATAATGTACTGTTCCCTATATTGTATAGCATATACAGTATTTCAGTGCTTCAATACAATACTTAAAGGCTTCAGTACCCTTGCAGATTAGACAGCAATTAGTTTGGGGTTAAATATAACTGCAATCCTGTGCAGGAGTCAGAGGGGACACTCAGGCTTTGCATGCTTCTCCCTGGGTACAATCCCTATGTTTCATTTCCCAGAAAGGGGTCCTTCCACAAGGAAGGATCTTAGCTCTTAGCTAAAAGTGCAAGAAGAAGTGGAAGACATCAGAAAGTCTGAACTCAGTTTGGAGGGGCTCGTCAATCTGACAAACAGCCTCGCTAGTGGTAAATCATCCACACTTGGCCAGCAACCTTGGGGGGAAGATGCCAAAGCACAGGGGATATTTCCTCAGCAGCAGATAAGCTGATGCCTGCTCACAGTCCTCCTGATGCCAGCTGTGTAATATTTTCTGAGAAGAGCTCCTGCAGCTGCCTTGTCCTCCAAGAGGCTGGATGCTTGACTGACACTGTTATATTGCAGGAGAATTGATTACACTTTCCTGGTATAGAGTTGCTGGGTTTTGTCACTTTAAAGTGAAACGTGCTTGTGTGCTGTTCTTTCTTTTTCTTTTATCTTTCAGTTTCAAGACAAAGTTGTGCTGCCTGATCAGCCCTACAAATCCCTTTCTTTTGAATCTACCTTTCTTCAAACTCGTCTTGCACAAACAGCATTACAGTGTTGTTTAAATTATGTTAGATATGTCACGGGAGTTACTGACCTGAGTTCCAGTTCCCCACAAATATACAAAACATCATTGTAGCTGTAAGTGAAGGAATTTTCAGCCTTTCATTTATTCTTACATATAAATCTCACTTTTTTTAAGGTTGCAAGTCAGAATTTAAAGGGCTGAAACTAATACCAAACTTCTGTTTCCCCTTGACACTACAATTATGTGTTATCTGTAATGCATTGAACATGTAATGACATGAAATTTAATACCCCTACAGGGCTGTCATACATTATTCATTAAAGACTGAAGGTTCTAATAACACAAGCTTGTGCACTGCTCTCATCTTTCCTCATGACACCATCCCCCTGAAGGCAGCAGGGCAACTTCACAGGGTAAAATTTCATGTATCTTTGCGATTTAGGCGCCTAATTAATTGTACGGGTTTCTAGGTTCATTAAAAACAGAGGACAGGAACTCCCAATGACTTTTTATAAAGACCACAGGGCAAGCTGGTATTAACTGGGCTGGATTCATCCCAGCTGTCCTGCACTGAAAGAGCCCTGAGTATGTCTCTGGTGAAGGTCTCTGTGACGTTTTACAGGATGGGACACACAGCTGCTGGCAGAGTTTGCATTGTGTAACCAACCCACAACATCAGAATAGCAGGTAAATCAAGCTTTTCATCGAATATCAACAGCTTCCCATCATGCCCTGTATAAATTGCTATGAATGCATGTGTTAAAGTTGCTCTCTCTAAGGTTTGGCTAAGTTTATTATACATGAACATATACTAAACAGTAAAGATGGTTATAGTAATTCATTTCCATTGCTTAATATACTCTTTTTGGATCACAGCATCGCAAGAATAAAGAAAAAAAATTCCAAACCCTCAAAAATATTAATATTGATTTTCTACAAAAGTATTCTGTCTCTCAGTCTTGGTTACTAAGAGTCATTGTGACTTCCCACATTGTTTCATAAAAGGTTATTCCCCAAACCACCTCTCACTTGTTAGTAAACTGACATTAATTAAACTATTAAAAAGTGAAAATGTCACAGAAAATAAGTATCTCAGTATTCACACAGGACCGTTTCTCCATTAGATTACAAGTTGCAAATAATTGATAAACTGTGCCAGCATCACTAAACTATTCACCAAGACTAATCAAATGAAATTCTCATTCCTAAGCATGTACTATTGACTGATGTAATTCCTGGAAGAGATTCAGAAAACAATAAGTAATGTGTCAGGTATTTACAAATAGCGTCATTCAAAAGCAGGGAGGAGTGTTGGACTTTGTTTCCAGATTCCAGACCAAAAAGCAAAACACCAAAAACCAACAAATAAAAAAAGTGCTTGTTTCGTTTAAAATGTGGCAACCTTATTACATTGCACCATCTCAGTACATTTTTGATTCTACTAGGGATCACAGATAGTATTCTCAGCATAATAAAAGTTTCCATACAAAATTGAATTCAAGGATTTTGAATGTGATGAACCTCACCAACCAGTTCCCATTACTGTCCTCATTTTTATATATTGTTTGTTAAACTTTCTATTTGTAATTGCTATTGCAGTGATCAGTCAGACCCAAACAATGTGAGTGCTGGCCAAGTGCAGGTCAAAAGACGTCCCCTGCCCAGAAAGTCATGCCCCCAGCAGATCTGATCTAAAAAAGACAAGAGAGGCAGGAGCTCAGCTGTCATTCTGCAAGGGAAAAGCTAAAGATGAAAGCCATTCTCTCAAAGCTCAGAGTACAGCCTGGATCCTCTCCCTCTGCCTTGGACTTGAGCTTCAGGATTACGTCTTTTTGTGGTGACAGAATGAACTCTGACAGCCTAAATCTGAATAATTCTGTTCCCAAGAATCACTTCTGTTACTGAAAACAATTGAGAGTACAGCATAATATTTATTTTCCCTCTCCTTTTTTTTTTTCTTTTTCCTGAATGAGTTATTTTGTGGTTAAGCAACACGTTTGCCCTGCTCCAGCAGGAGGGAGCACATGGAGGAGTTGCTGCCATTACATCTTGTCTAGGCAGCTGAGATGCTTTGGGAAAACACCTGTGATACAAGTACATATTGTGCTAATGAACTTAGCCAAAGTAAACCTTTAATCCATGTGAACACTGCACTGTTCCTTTCTTCTTTCCCATCTTTTATTATCAGATCCCTTCTCTGCAAACCATAGAATAAAAAGTAAAGTGCACTTAACCTCAATGCAGCCCCATAGGCAGGACTTGCACACTCAGGGAAAAAAAAAAAAAAAAAAGAAAAAAAAAAGGAATAAACATCCTCGTATTCTTTTGCTGGATAGCACACATGGAAACAGCTTGAGCACAGACTGGTGGCAACATGCCAGGGCTGCAACTGGAATCACTCACTTCTGATGTTCTGAACTGGAATTACTCATTATTGCTGGGCGGTGGCAGCTCCCTGGGCAACTCCTGGGCTTTACAGAGGACATTCCTCCTGTCATCTGATGCTTGTTGCCTCTGTTGGGCAACAAGTGCTTTAATGTGAAGGCTTTAAAAGAAGCCAAAGGGGTTTCCTTGCCCTACCATGAAAGATGCTGAGGATTGTAAATTAAAAATAATAAGAACAGAGCATGTTCTGTGTCCAGAGACTGCAGTACCACTCTGCAGAACCCTGATATGAAGAGGTGACAATGGCCAGTCCTGCCAATCCTTTGGAACTGATCTGCCATAAACCAGCTGAAACGCAAACCAAGCACCAACATCCAAAACTTACTGCTAAAATTACCCCAAAAAATGGAATGCAAGAGGTGGCATAGTGCCATTTGTGTTATAGTAGTGACACAACTGAGAAAATTATCAAAGGTCTTGAGGTGAGAACCCAGTCATACTCAGCTGGCAGGGAAAAGGTGCATAGTAATTGAAGGAACAGTTTGCAGATGTATGGGCCCAGTGTATAGATGGAAGGGAGACATAATTGGTGGCAATTTTTAACAGATTGGAGTAAAAGAAGAAAAAGTGATCATTGGGAAGGCTAATACTGTCCCCATAAAAGTGTCAGTATCAGAGATTTTAAGAAGAAATGGGAATGTGAGAGTAGACATGAAGAGTAAGAGAGGATTTTAGTCGAAAACACCTGGGTTTGCTTTTTCCATTGCCTCTGTTCCAACAAAATGGTGGCTGGGACCAGAGTGATGCATACATGCTCTGGAGACATTTTCTCCATCATAATCAATACTTTTTGTTATCACTTTCATGTTAGACCCATGACACACTAGAAATTTTCATCCTGAAAGAAATTTCCTTCCAGTCTCAAGATTCTGTTTCTTTGTATATAACATAAGATTAATATAAATAATGTAAATTAAATTGGCTCATTTCATTTGTGAAGAGAGCTCCACCAAATAAAAAAGGAACATGTAAGGGCTTCTGAAATAGATAAAAATCTTTTTCATTTATTCCTAAAGAGGATCCAATTTGGCTTCTGTCATGGTTGTACCCACATTAGCATTTCAGTGATGGTGTAGGTATAGAAGCTTTTGCACTGCCCACCTCAATCTGCTCATCTATCACACCATATTACTTGCTAACACAGACAGAGCAAATTTTACATAAACCCCAGACTTTTAGAGCCAAGAAAATAAATGCCTGAAAAATGATTTTATTCTCCCAACCAGGTTGCAGACTGGTTTGAAGTTTGGAGTTTTGGCTGCAAAGTGAACTGCATCTTTGTTACCAAACAGTGAGCGTCTCACAAGCGAGTGCCTCATTTGCATTATGATTACCACAGGACCTGATTCAAAGCTCATTAAACTCACTAAAGGAATTCACTCACTGGGCTGCAGTGCCTTTCCTTTTAGCCCATAATAACTTACACATTTGGGTAGGAGGGATCTAACCCACACAAATTTTTCAGTATAGAACAAAACACCAGTTAGGTATCTTCTAAATGATACAAGAAGTCACAAAAAAGCAAGTTTTGGTTCTCCATACACTCATATTCTGATCACCCTCACTGATACAAGGAGAAAGACAGTCATCTTACTGATTGTAACGTGTGATGAAGTCCTACACTTCTCATTCCATTAAAAATACCTAGTGCTACATGTAGTGACATGACCTCATGAAAAAGGAATAGAAGATAATTTACCAAAGGAAAATTAAATGGATTTTTATGTATTCTAGTTATTCACAAACTTTGCACCAGTATGTCGAAAACCTCAGCTTGTAAAGCCATTTCAGTATGAAGGAACAAGTGGAGTTTTATACCTGAAGAACAGTTATAATTTTGAACATAGACCACTTTTCACATATATAAGCAAATTTATATCTACAATTATCCTCCTTTAGTTACACAACTGTATTTTTTCTGACACAAACAAGACTCAGTCTTGGCAAAACATGATCCTGATCTTTGCATGCTAAGACATTATCTGTGATTTCAGTGTAGTTGGTCCTGAAAAGTTAATCACCCCTGAAAAATTTATTTATTATAGTAAAAATAACTAAGTGAAAATACCATTTCAAAATAACATATGAATTTCAGCCTGCATCCCTTTCTATCTGCCATGGAAGACCTTGCAGGGTCATGGTATAGCCACAATTGCTGTTGTGCTTCAAAGGGTACCAGCATTAAATATGCAGCAACAGCAACCCGTTGTGCCAAATCTGACTACAAGTCCTTGTGTTCCTGCTGTATCATTTAAAGAAATATAACTGAAGGGTGAAAAAGAGTTCTTGGAGGGTTTTTAAGCCAGAGCCACAAATCTGGGGTCATTGCCAAATAACTTTCAGGCAGCCTCTGCCCCGGGTGCACGGGACGTTTATCATCCCCCTTGCTAAAAAAAGCCTGAGCATACAAAATGCCAACAAAACCTAAACAAAGGATGAGTGAAAAATTAGCAGTAAGGGCAGTGGGCTTAAGTTATGGAAATGCATATAATTTGTTTTGATTATGATGATGGTAAAATGCAGGTTTTAGAGGCTGTTCTTGCAAATAAGAACAACAATGAATGAATGAAGTACCAAACATAAGTGACAAAGAAAGGAAACAGAGATATTTAACAGAGGTAGATGCTTCAAGGAGGAAAGAACTCTGCTTGAAACAACTGAGAGATGTAATGGCTGCACAATGCATATGGGCAAACAGAGGCTTTCTGCCTAACTTTTCAGCTATATCCCTCTGCGAAAATCTGTCAATACAACTGGATTTTAAACACATCACAAAGACAGATGCAGGTTTAATTTCACATAGGAGAACATTCCCTCTGACACAAAGATGGCCCCCATGCTGCTAGAAATGTTTTCTTTGCTCCTTCATGCTGTGGATGCACGAATCAGTATTCTGTTCAGTGTTTCCTTAAGTGCAGAGCACTCCCTTTTGGAGAGGGATAGTTACAGCAAAATGGATGCAAGAACGTGTGTGACTCTGTGGTGCCAGAGCACACTAACTGCAAGAGGAATATATGGGGTCCAAGTGAAACACTGGTTCAACTGGTACTGAAATAGGGCATGGACATGTGTTAGAACACTTAGTTGAATTTGGAATTATACATAGCATTTGGAGGAAATTTAGCAAACTTCCAAAAGCAACACTACTGTTTTTCCTTTAAAAAAAACACCCAGAAACTAAGAGTTCAAATAAGTTTCAAAAACAGAGAAGTTAATTAAAAATATCTCCTCTTTCTTTATGCCTTCTTCAAGAGATTTCCAGATTATAAAGTTTTTTCTGTATAAATGATTAAAAATGCCTGCAGAATCATCCCATTAGTCTCCTCAAAACTCAAAAGTTTTTGAATAACTATACATACACACACACACCCCCCATACACACACTCTCTTCATGTACTATATATATATAATAGTATGTATGCTAGTGTTTATTCTAGATACACTATATTATTTATATATACATAGAGAAGAAAAATCTTTCATCCTGTGAAAGAAGTATAATATAAGTACTATGTTTTTATAGTAGAAATTAATAGAGGAGATATCAAAAAATTATGTATTGTGAGTTCCAGTAATGTGTAGCATATAATAAGAAATGAGAATTAAAGACATGTCAAAATAACATCTAGTATTTAGCAACAAATGACATCCCTATAAAGTTTTACTATCTATGGATTTTATCTTAATATGCTCCCATTTATTTTTCTCTAATCAAGGACTATCTTTTTTTTCTATTTTTTTCCACATTAGACATATATTTCATTTATTTGTAGGGAAAAAAGCATCCAAAATATATAACTACTACAACATATATTATTTTCAGGCAGTGCAGCTGCTCCTGATGTTTATTAAAGCCAGCAAGTACAGTGTGATGTACCCCTTGCCAAAATGCATATATGTTTCTCTGAACAGATGAGTGTGACCATAACACCTACAAAAGCTGTTGGAAAATTTCAGCAAAATTCTCTGATGCTAAAAAACCTTGCTCTTCCGTTCTCTTCATCTTTGGATGTCTGTGCTCTATTAATAGAACTGGAACATGCCCCTTTTTTTTGTTTTTCTGTATGTTTGTCTGAGTTTGCTACTTTAGGCTGCTTCTTTTTAAAAAAAAACTTGTACTGTGCACAAGTGAAGGAGATTGTCCTTAGCTGGGCAAGGAAACTAATGCATTTCAGCAGATTGGTTTCTCCTAGTAAAACACAGAAGCTTCTGCTCAAAGGCATTAGAGGTATCAAAGGCATCAAACCATTTTTTACACAGAGCTGTATCTTTGGTTCATAGACAGTCATTTAACACCAAACTGTGAGATCACCAGTGCAGTGGTTTGTACCCATTACTCAAGCATGGTGTGATTGACACACCTGAAGGACAAGATGCCATCCAGAGGGACCTGGACAAGCTCAGAAAATGGGCCCATGGGAATCTCCTGTGGGCCCGTGGGCATCTCCTGTGGTTTAACAAGACCAAGTGCAAGTGCTGCTCCTGGATCAGAGCAACCCTCGGTACCAATCCAGGCTGGGGATGAACAGACTGAGACCAGCCCTGCGAGAGGGACAGAGGGCAGTGGTGGTTGAGAGGCTGGACAGGAGCCAGGAATGTGCACCCACAGCCCAGAGAGCCAAACGTGTCCTGGGCTGCATCAAACAAAGCATGGCCAACGGGCTGAGGAAGAGATCCTGCCCCTCTGCTCTGCTCTGGTGAGACCCCACCTTGAGTATTGCATCCAGATCTGGGGATGCACGGACCTGTTGGAGTGAGTCCAGAGGAAACCACCAAGGTCATTAAAGGGATGGAGTAGCTATGAGGAAAGGCAGAGAGAACAGGGATTGCTCAGCCTGGAGAGGAGAAGGCTTTGGGGTGACCTGGTGACCTAATTGCAGCCTTCCAGTATCTGAAGGGACCCTAAAAGAGAGATGGAGAGGAACTTTTACAAGGGGAATGGCTTCACACTGAAAGAGAGTAAGTTTAGATTAGATATCAGGAAGAAATTTTTTTACTGTGAGAGTGGCAAAGCAACGCAGGTTGCCCAGAGAAGTTGTGGATGTCCCATCCCCAGAAGTGTTCAAGGTCAGGTTGAATAGGGCTTTAAGTAAACTGATGAAAGGTGTCCCTGCCTATGGCAAGAGGTTGAAATTAGATGATCTTTATGGTAGCTTCCAACCCAAGCCATTCAATGATTCCATTAGTCCATGACTGCATGATAAGCAGTTTGCTGTGATAAGATAGATTTGTACACCTGTATTAACGAATGCTAAGCACCAAAATAATTTAAAAACAGACTTTACTCAGAGATGAGTATGTGAGCCATTTTCCTCCACTTTGAGGATAAAAAAAGGTATTTTGCAGATATTGGCATGTAAAAATGAGTGGTACTTAAACCAGAGCTTGAGCTGCTTCGATCAAATTTAAATTATCATTTTCTTCATTGCTGTATAGGCAGGAAAGTACAGATACTTCAGTACATGAACAAAAAAAAGGCCTCACAAAGGTGATTTAGTATATACAGGAAAAATAATTTCAAAGTTTATATTAAGAACATGATAGATTAACAATACTGTAACAGGCAACACTTGCATGCCCTATCTGAGGAAGCATAAAACATCTATTTCTTCTGTGCAGCGCATGTTTGAAGGGAGCGATGGCTCCACTTCAGGACTGCATTTCCTCAGGTGACAAAGCTCCAATCTGTGCCCTGACCACACACTTCACAGTGACAACTCTGACATAAAGCATGGGGACAGCTGCCCTCCTGCCCCTCTCTCAGAAGTGTTTGTAAGAAGGGATGCAGTGGATCCTTCTAGATCACGGCTGCTCCTGCTGTGCTTTCAGTGCAGGCACAAGTCCCAAACTGTCCATTCAAAGAGACCTGGCAGCCCTCGAGATTTGAATCAGCCTAGTCCAGAGTGAACATATATTTAGAAGGTATCAGTAAAAAACAAACAAACAAAAACCACAACCAAACAATCAAAAACAAACAAATAAACAAAAAACCCAAAACAGTAAATCCAACAAAAAGAAAAACCAACCCAAAATTTTGTATTCTTTCAAGTGGATTATTTTTTTCCCCCCGAAGTGGAGCTATTTTAAAATCCTATTTCATCAGTGTTAAATATAACTTTCCAAAGCAGAGCAAAAGCCCTCCTTCATGCCTACAAATTAAAGTCGCTTCCTCTTTATTTGCACAGGCTACTAAACCATTCCTACGTTCCTTATGCTTCAAAAAGTCCAGCTTGCACAAGGAACTGTTATATCTGGATTACATCAAGTAATATTCACTCTGGTTCACAGACAGCAATTTCCTTGCCAAGTTTTATATTATTAATCCCTTGGTAAGCTGAAAGGAAAAATATCTGCTTCTAAACTCCTCATAAAGTGAAGAAGGGAAATCCACTCTTGGCGGGGTGGGGAGGGGGGAATAAAAATCTAATCTATGGAATTTTAACCATATTTATGCACACTACTGTTTAAAGTAAAAGAATAGGAAAAGCTCAAGTAAATTTCAGTTCCTAATAAATATAACTAATTAAAATATATACTACACAATGGATGTTTTTATTATAACTTTGAGGCCATTTTCAATAAGATAACACAAAGATGACTCCAAAGATGACTCACATCAATGTGTCTTCTAAAAGTAATTTGGTCCAGATATGGTAGATATTACCTTTCCCCTACATACTGTAAAATTCATTAACGAAGCTTCTCTGGCTAAATCAACATAAAACTGCTGTGGATGTATGTGGAAACAATTTGCCTTAGTTGAAGAGATCCCAATACAGGCGTGGAAAAACTGGTTAATGTGCACACTTGCACTTTATGACAGGAGGCAACACTCACATCAGCACGTCAGCCCCCTCCTTGCTGATCTCTGGGTACAGGGTCTTCACAGGGAGTCACAAAGGACACGTGCACCTCCCTCCCCTCATTTCTCACAGTAAGAATCTTGTCTAGAGTTCATACATAATAATTTACATTCTTTATATGTTGCTTAAATCCTTCTGAAAACATTTGTAAGAGTAATCCACAGGGCAAACACGTGTTCTTGATAGTGACTTTACGAGCATTTTTAGGTACAAACTAGGAAGCAAATAACACTTCAGCAAAATGGTGTTTCATTATTGCTTACCTCCATCAGAATCCGAGGTAATCCATGCTGCCAGAGGTCACTGCTGCAGTGGCAAACTGTGCCCCACCATGCCATGCTGGTGGGTGCCAGCAGTGCTTGGCACAGCTACAGGTAAAACCTGTCTCACTTGGCATTAACCAGCAGCACAGCCTGGATGCTCGAGCTGCACAAGCCAAAACCAAATCACCTATTGAGCTGCCTGGTCAGTTCTCTCCAGCAAGCTAAGTGAAAATGCAGGTTTGAACCCTGGGATGCAGCACTCTAATGTATAGGATTTCAAGAAGAGTTAATTTTTCCTGGCACTCAGTTTTCTTCCATATTATCCCACTGCCTCAGGAAATCTCTCAAATACCCTTTGGTGTGAGCAGGATGTCTACCAAAGCATTAGCAAGAAAACATCTTTGCAATAAATTATATGCCAGAATATCTAGGATAATCCCTTCAAGGTTTTCTTACATGGTTCTTAGTAACAATAGTTAGACCAACTATATTGAAAAAAATTCCACGTGCATTGGACTGCATTTCATCTGTTTCCATTGCTATGATCCCCTTTTATATTATATATTATATTTATATTTATATTATCTTTTTGAAAAATCAGTGACCTTTTTTAAAACATCTAAGTTGCTTGTACCATGTGCTAATTTTTTGTTTGATGAAACACACCATCAATTTTTTTATAGAGTAATAAAATATGCTTGGACACTGCTCAGGCAGAAAAATCTGTAAGATCGAACCACAGTCTGAAATCTGACTTCCCATCTCCCTGAGCACACACGATATCTCATTTTCATTGTCACACCAGACTGCTAAAGCATACAGTTAAGTAAAAGATGAATTTTCCATGTTTCAAAACTGTGTGAACCATTACTGAGACAAGGCATATGGCAGCATCCCTATGGGGCAGATGATAAAACCTCCACACTGAGATGAATGCCACGCAAATTCAAGATATCAGGTAGGTGTGGTGTAACCTGAGGAGGTGTCCAAGTGTTGTGAATTCCACATTATACCTCCTAATCATAAATAAAATAAAGTACTGTGTGAATGTTAGTCACAGACTCCTCTTCAGGCAGCCCTTCCACTGAGCACATCTTTTCCTTCACTCAAACACTCTTAACAGAATATGTCCTTAATGATGATGAGAGCAGTTTTTTAATATTTTACCAGATCCCAGTAAAAGAAAAGTTCTTTCAGAAGCCTGAAGCATGTAGTATATAAAAATAAGCTGCAACAACTAGGAAAAAAAAAAAAAAGAGTAAAAAGAGAAAAAAAGACAACTGTTATGCAGTCTGCTTGAGCTCATCATAAATTGTTATTAAAGTAGCTTTACTGAGACATATGAGTTAAGCCTGTTTTACCTGGTTATGGATAACAAGTTTTGCATAGTTAAAGTAATATTTTGTGTTTTGATTACTCCTCCTGTATTTTCTATTTCTTATATCTCTTACATACTGCATTGGGATGATTCACTCTGTAGGAAATACCTTTTTTCTCTCCACCAACTAGATTTCAAACAGAGGTATTTTTGTAAATTTTGTTTTATACAACATTTATATGGCATTATCTTTATGTATGAACTCAAATGAAATTTTCTAACCTAGTTCATTCACACTTGTAGAGCAGGATGCAGAGCTGTTACAGAACAGAAGGCAACCCCAAATATAGTGCTGCATGGCAAAGGTGAGAGGTTCTCATGCCCAGTGTGCTTCAGAAATCACTGTATTTCTACATGAAACAAAAACCCAGACAAAAACAGCTTTCTTCAACCCTGAGTTTACATTTATAGTGTCTGACAACGATTTAAGTTCCCTGAAACTGGAAGATGCTCAGTGCATGCCATGACACAGGGTTAAGAAATGCATCCTATACATAATATGCACATTCACATTTTGCAAACATCTAAAGTCATCGGATGGGTCTAAAAGAGCCACTTGGAAGAGTTGTGCTATTGAATGATGGGGAAACAACATTATTGATTACATATACGTATAAAAAGATGTAACAGTATTTATCCTTCTGCCTTCTTTGCCTGCAGGAATGGAAAGATGAGATCAAGTAACTGTGTTGCTCCTCTGCCTTCCTTTCACCCCAAACTGCCAAGCTCCATGTGTTAGCACGGGCAACACCTGAGACAGCTCTGAGCACAGACAAACTGCCTAGCTGCTCTGCTCACTGCTCCTGCTCAGCAGGAGGAGTAAAAGCTCCCTGGCAATCATTCAAGAGTGGTGGTCACATTTAATTTAGCAGAAGTCTTTGTATATCATGATTTTCTGCTGAAATAAAATGCCATTGAGTAGGAGATGAACATGGTGATGGGGCCGTTAAATAGTTCAGTGTCACTTTAAATGCAAAGTGTGTAATTTTCAGAAGGAGTCAATGTAGTTGGATGTTTTCTGTTCCAAAACAAAATCCTGAGCCCCACAGCTATAATAGTAACATGTTTAATAATGAAATGCACATAAATTATTGCTACAATAAATCACTGCTTGTGTTTTTCATCTTTGAAGAATTTAACTACACTTGTTTATATTCAGTGCTGTTTTTCATTAAATTAGACAGCCAGACAAACAGAAGACATTCCAGGAATATTTTCCCCTTTTGTTTACACCACAGGAAAAGTCAAAAGCATCCAAAAGGAAGAAAGAAAAAATAAACTACTGTTGTCAGTAATCCCCTACTGTGCTAGTGACGTCTTTGAAAAGCAGAGTTTTATTACTTCTATTTCTCATAAATTTTCTTTGTTGTTCTTTTTCACTTGATTTTTGGAAGTATATATGCTAAAACTAGCAATTAGTACCTTGACTTATGCTAAGTTACTTTTTTAATTCCCCTTCTTATATTTACAGTAAACATGTTGTCAGAATCATCAACTGTGCCTCACTAAACTCTGTTTACCTTCTGATGGTTTTCCTATCAACTTTTCAAACAAAAAACAGCTGCTTCAAATCTCTCTTATCCAAAAAAAACCTGTCTTATCCAATGTAGATTCTTTTATCTCTGCTCTGTGGTGAGCAGGGACAGGACCTGAGGGAATGGCCTGAAGTTGTGTCAGGGGAGGTTTAGGTTGGATATTAGAAGGAGGTTCTTCCCCCAGAGGGTGTTTGGGCACTGAAGAGGCTCCCCAGGGCAGTGGTCACAGCCCCAAGGCTGACAGAGCTCAAGAAGCATCTGGATGATCCTCTTGGGCACAGGGTGTGACTCTTGGGGACGGTCCTGTGCAGGGCTGAGGGTTGGACTTGATGATCTTTGTGGGTGGGTCCCTTCCAACTCAGCATGGTCTGTGATTCTGTGATAAGCACTGTAAATTATTCAAACTTGAGTAAAACTCTAAGAACTGAAGAACATTGTACCAAATATGTTGCTTCTTTTTAACACGTGTACTCACTCTAATTTTGGTGGTTTCTCTTGGAGGTGTATACTTGCAAGTATTGCACACAAACTTCATGATTTGTGTGTGAATTGTGAAATTAATAGGTGAAAATACTCAATGCTTCACTTTTACGTTGCTTTATGCAGTTAAGTGCAATTTTTTAAACATTAATTAAAAATATTTTTGAAAATCTATAAGCACACTCAACATCCAAGTTAAAGGACTGAGTTTTCCATCCAAGTATTTTCAAAAGGGAAATTATAGTGACTTCTTGAATGACTGTTAATTTTAAAAGATGCTTTGAAATTATTAAATGTGTATAAAAAGCTTACCAACTTTACTGTTGGAAATACAAGCATATAAAATATATCTGCATGGATTAATTTAAATAGTTTTAAAGCAAGAAGTTAAGCTCAGGAAATAGGTTATTTTAAAAAATGAAAGTGTTAAAGATGTTAAAATTTAAACATTCAAGATAAAATGCTCTTACTTTCTCCACAAAAAAAAAGAGTGCAAACATGCTGACTATACATTTAACCAACCCTTGAGCTATTTCCAAGACCAGCCCGTTACCAAAGTGCATCAATGCATGGTTAACCAGCACAAAGTTAAAGTCCTGTCAGAGGGGAAAGATATTTCCCTTCTCTGTGGGTGTACAAATCTCCAAGCCTCTTCCTCCTGCTCCTACAACTTCATCTGCCACCGCCTCCAGCTCTTTTGTATTCTTACAAAAGTCATTTTTAGTTTAAAATTAAAAGAAAGTAAAACTTCCCTTGACCGACTTTCTAATGAGTCTTTACATTAAACAGGACCTGCAGATCACTTGAGGAATGGACATATTAACATATTGCAGGCAGATCCAGCCTTTCATAGGCATTTCTAAAGGGAATATATCTGAAACAGTCATTGTTTATTGATTTTGTTCCGTCATGCTTTCAATTTTCCTGTTCTTTCGTATTTCAAATAGTCAAAATTAATTCTTGGGACATTCTGGCTTGTCTTTGATCATCACATCGCCTGAGGGATGATAGAAAGAACTTACATAACTAAAATAGCCAGAATCAAACGCTTAGAAAGCTTCAAAGGGAGACCTCTGAGGATGCAATGTGATGCAATCGAGCAGTTACTTAACAGGAATAAAAATGTTCAGTCATTTATACAATCTAGCTGCAAAGAATCAGGAGAAGGTGGGTCAAGTTTTCATTATTTACATTATTATTTGATTGCTTTTTTTGGTTTTTATTTTTTAGTTGTTTGGGGAGGTGCATTGGGTTTGAGGTTTTGGTTTTTTTTTTTTATAATAAAGTTATAATAAAGTTAGACATGATCTAACTTCACAAAAGAGAGTATTGCTATAATGTGAAAGTGAATAAGCTGAAGTTACAGACTGAAAGTGTGAAGGAGAAAAGAGAAGAAATAGTCAAGAATTTCACAAAAAAAAGAAAATTTTGAATTTTTGTGACACTGTAAAGGCATACCTAGGAGAAAAGATTTCAAGATAAGTGATTTGGCCCAATAAACAATTTCAGCAGGAGAAGTTAGACAGAAGAATATTGTTCCTGTATTCCCAGGAACTTCACTGTGAGCTGCCATTGCAAGGTCAGGGCACTGTTGTCAAACTGGATACAAATTTAGACAAGAAAATCAGTTCGTATCAGTGGTGTAAAGTCACTGTCAGAATTGCACCAAGAAAATGCTAGAAGTTTGTCAAATAAGTATCATTCACTTAACATCCTTGAGGAATGATTTAGGGGGGAAGACCAGACCATTGAGTTTAATCTTGAATTTTCCTGTAATGTATTCATATTGAGTCTCTTTAGTGATTTGATTTTCTATTTCTTCAGCATAGATTTAAGATAGTACATAGATCAAAAAGCACTTTCATAATATGTTTACTAAAAATTAATCTGTAGAATATCTGACAAAGGAAAAAAATGCCTGTGTATGAGCACCAACTGCATGTCCTACTCACAGATCCCATTGAATTCAGGCGGCTAAACTGATTTTACAGTGAAAAGGGTACATTTCATATTTCTCAGCTACACAAATAGGAGACAAGAATAACCTAGAAGAGGAATAGCCAATATGTACCTAGATAGAGCATCTAAGATACAAATGCTTTATATCACTCAGAGCTGAGGCCTTCTATTCCTTCTGAGCTGATGTATTTACATTTTCCATAACTTATTTGATCAGAGAGTGAAGTCTGCTCTTAAAATTATTAGCTCTTACAAATTATTCTGCTTATTACAAAAGATATATTTGGTAATTTTTATTTAATTTTTATTTCAGATTCTGATGTAAAAAGAAGATCATTATCATGATAGTAAGAAAAATATCTTCTTCTTTGGGAAAAATTAGTGCAGAGAGTAACTAAGACTACTGTAGGATTTCCAGTTGAAAATCCAGATACACACAACTTTAGGCACAACAACAAAATGATTTATTTCCTGAACCAAAAAACCACACGTGTCAATTTTGCCACACAGCCCATGTGTAGCACATCAGTAGGTGTGCTATTTATAGTCATCTGTACAGATGGCTGAGACAGGTAGCAATTCTCTCATTTGGTTACTTTCTTTTACTCAAATGACAATCCTGGCGAGAATTTTCTCTTGCCAATTTTCATGAGAGTATTTTCTTGACAAAAGAAATATTTCTATAGGTTTTGTCTATAACAGTACCAGTGACAAAGGTAGCTTGCTCAGAAAGTATTGAATACCAGTACAGAAGTTATCAAAAAATCACTGGTCTGAGAAAACACCACAAAGTTCAGACAGAATTTTGGAAAAAACCAGAATTTTCAGTTTTCCCCTTACAAAAAACCATGATGGTTCAACTTCTCTTCTTGACTAGAGACAGCACCAACACAACTCAGGAAAGAGAAATTCTGCATTGTGAACATGATTAATCTATGATCATGTGATTAAAAAAGTTAAAAAGAAGCATCATTTCCGACCTAGGGAATCTCCTTTGGAGCTGCAGCTCAGCAGAAAATGCCAAGTAGGTGCATTTTTCAAAGTACTAATCTGAGTATTTCATCTGGGATGGTGGCCATCTATTTTATTTGTCTGTGAAGAGCAATTTAGCTTTAATTTATTCTTTTTCTACTAATCTATGTTTGAGTGTCTTCTGATCCCACTTTGTGAAGAAGATTGAGGATAAATTCTAGTTTCCTTGAAGTTATGACCCACCCCAGAGTCAGAGTAACTGAGGTTCTTGTTAATATATCCCTTGGGGCATATTGGAGTAACACAGCACTGAATGGCTGGTGTATGTATAAATATATATGTATATTTTAAAACGATTTTGTTGCAATGTAAAGGTGGTATGTAGCTGGTTTGGTTATTATTGATAGCAATTTGGCAATATAAAGGCATGTGGATAGCACTTAAGAAAATATATAAGGAAAAGAAAGAAAGAGGAAGAAAGGATAAGAGTAGATAGTGGAGAGGAAAGACAGACAGTGAACAGGAAAGATACCACCGCATTAATCAGGATGGTCTAACCAGATCTCAACTTCACCAGGCTTGGAATTAGTGCCTTCCTGCCACAAATTCCTCCTTTCTGTGCTTATCTCAAGTTCCTGTTGTGGTGATAAGTTCCTTCTGTGGCCTTGACAGTGTTTGAGACTTTTTAAGCCCTTACACCTGGGGCTACAGAGTGTGTTCTCTTTTGCAGGTCTTATGAAACACCAACCTCTGCTTCTAAAGTCACACTTAGCCAGTTATGGAATTATAAACAATAGTTTGCACATTACTGTGTGCTCCTGTGTCTTCACTTTCTTCTTGAAAGGGAAAGGAAGACACTGCAAAGAGGGTAAATAAGACACAGAGAAAACACAGCAGATCTCTAGCCAGGTCACACTGGAAATTTAAAAATATTTTTCATATGACGAGCTCACGTCATTTTCCAAACCATCAAGATTCTCAACTCTTCCAAATGTGGGAAAGTAATCACAGAAAAAGGGATCACAATTAAACCAGAAGCAAATTAAAGTTTTCTGTCCCCTTTATTTCCCGTCACACCTAAAATGTATTTATGTTGTTTACAACTCTGTTCTGTTAAGAAGCCTACTCTTATATATTCTTTCTAACTTTTCAGGCTCCTGAGTAAATAATGGTCCTGCTGGCTTTTCTGTAGCATCCTCTTCTGAATGTTGGAAGCAATCTGGAAACAGCAGGGAAAGCTGTAAGCTGAGGAAAATGTCTCAATTACAAGACATACCTTGGCAAGTGTCAATGCAATGAACATCTGGTAAACATTGACTTGGCCAAGCTAACCACAGCTCTAGTTTGTCAGATGATACTATGGGTAGGAATCACTTGTTTAGAGGGGCCCTTTCAAGACTCAGTAATTTGAAGTTTATCTGAAGCTGAATGTGTAGAAAAATTAAAGGTTTGTGCACAATTTTTACAGGAACCTGTAATTTTTTTCAAGATTGGAAACTCTGGCAAGTTTATATTTCCATTTTCAGTGGTTATTATGTCCTTCTCAAAGACAAAAGATTGATGATTCCCATTTAGGCTTATAACATATTTTTAAAAGCGTAATTACTTGTGCCAAATGTTTATCTTTGCCCTTCAGATATAAATGCCAAGAAGGGTTTGATGGGACTTGGCATTGAACAGCAAGTGGACAGTCACTTGGGATCCAAGCAATTACTGGAAAAGTGGCAAGGAAGCAAACATTAATTGCTAATTTTTAGTTGCTTCTGGAGAAAACATATTCTTTCTTGAACTCTTTAGAAGAACTAGAAAAATCAGTCCAAGAAATGATTAGTGTATGGAGAAACCCAAACTAGCTTTAAAACCTATGACTACAGTGCCATGTGGTAGAACAGGCTTGAAGAAACAGCATGGCATTTGGGCTGGATTATCCCTCTAGAAAGGTTCAAAAGTTGCAACCTCAATCGTTTGTAGTATCAAAAAATCAATAGATGCTTTTTAGAAAGCTTGATGGAGCTTTGATGGAGATCTTGCTGTTCCTTTCATTAAGGGAGCCTCCTGGAGCTTTGCACAAGCCAATAAGAAAATAATGAAGATCACAGAATCACAGAATCGTTTAAGTTGGAGAAGACCTTTAATATCATCAAGTGTAACCATTAAGCCAGCATTGCCAAGTCCACCACTAAACCCTATCCATAAGAGCCATATCTACACATCTTTTGAATACCTCCAGAGATGCTAAATGCAAGATCATGCTTCTCTGTCCATTTTAAATAAATCAGCCTGATAGAAACCTTCACCATAATGTAAAAAGTATATGAGGTTTCCTTGGGTTGTCTCCTACACCCAGAATTTTGTGGTATATTGAATTAATCAAGGATTATCTTTAAACAAACTTTGTTTCATGCATATATTCCATAAGACCCCAGATCCCTCTCTAGCAAGGAACATCCCTTCCACCAGGCTGGAATGTGCCCCCAGGTGAGGACACAGTTTACAGAGCTATAGCCCAATTCTTTGAGGCATCACTGGAGTAGGTAAGAGAAAAAACCTACTCCCACCTCTGTTCTTCTCATTTAGTAATCACTTTAAAAAGAAAGTTTAAACTTAAAAACAAGCAGTGTTGGCACGAACACATTTTTATTGCAATCACGCAATAAAATCATTGCAAGGTTTTGTCCTTAAACCCTGGAAACTGGAGCTATTTATATTTCACAGTTATCTTCATTGCAGAGATGGCAATTTAAAGATTTATCTTTTTTAGTATTTAAATATTTTTAAAAAATAAAATCTTAGTATTTTGGAACCTCAACTCATCTGTTTAGAATTATAAAATAAGAAATAATAGAAATCCTTGTTCATTAAAAAACCTCCCAATTAACTTTTTTGGGGATTGCTGTATTCAGCAACACAGATGTTATTTCTAGCCCATATATTCACCATCCTAGCATGCAAAAATATATGGGTGCAATTATTAGTAACTTGGAGCTGCTTTTAAATTACAGTAAATTAGATATTTTTGGACTGTTGAAATTGCAAGTGTTTCAGACATAAAAGTAGGAGATAATGTTTGAGTGGGTTTTAATAGCATGAACTACTTAAATGATTTTCAAGCTAGTTTGTAAGCTAAAAATCTTCAGGAATCAGTCCGTTATAATAAAAGGCAATTCGTAGATAAATGATGATATTAAACATGAGGATTTAGAAACTGCTTCTTGCTCTTTGGTTACATAGTTCATTCTCAGAAACCTATTTTACAGCTATCAGTGTGCATCTGCTTGAACAAAGACCTCTAATTTTTTTGGTTGATAAAAACAGAAAAAAAGTGGAAACTAAAAAACTAATTCAGGGATATTTGACTAAGAAAAAAAAATAGCTACAACTTTCACAGGGCAAACAGCTAGACCAAAACAGTTTGACATAGGCAGTAATAGCAAATGTGTAAATTCCATCCTGCTGTCAACGAAAAAATCCCCAAAACTCACTCAACCCAAGCTCCTTTGTTGCAGGAGAGGCTGAAAACTCTGCTGAGGCTGAGCCAGGTTTTGTTCCTCTCTCCTAAGCATTAATCAGCTACTGAGTCCTAAAATGTCTTTGTTTGGGTTAGCTGGGTAATCAGTTTGACAACAGGCATTGATCATGAAGATCTGGTATCTCACCAGACCTATGCAGACCCCACGTTAGCCCTGATGCCACACTGCTCTGGGGTTCAGTGTGAGTTTAACCCAACAGTACCACTCTAGCACTCTACCAGCACACCTGAAAGCCCCAGAGTGTACCCAGAAGCAGGCAGGCTGTCAAACTTGACCAGTGCACCAAAAAGGGGATTTATGTCCCTAGAAGGGCTCCTCCACTGCCCCTTCCCCAGTGGGAATGTGTCGGTCCACAGCAAGCAGCTATCACCCAGGTGATGGCACATCCATCAGCCACAAACTTATGCAGCTAGGAAACAAATAGCCTCAAGGACATACTCTGACATCACCAAAACAGGCTGTTGTCATCAGCTAGAGAGGTAGGGCCAAGGACTGACATGCAAAAGTGAAGGGCATTTGTTCTTTTTGTAACATAAGCAGCTCCGGATGTGAATGGGGCAGGCACATCAGTCACACAGGGGCTTGGGCAGCTCAGCTGCTTCTTCCATCTGAAGACCACTCATTACAGAGCTTCCCATACTGAAATTCAGAGTTCTGAAAACCCCTCCAACCACCTTCTTGGAGGGGTTATCCCTGCCTGTCACTGAACTAACCTCTCCCATGCTACCCAACCTTCCCCACAAGAAAGAGAGAGGAGCAGAGGGAGAAGGGGACATTGGTCATGGCTGTGAGGGCAGGATTTGGTCAGAGCCACTTCCCCACAAACACGATGAGAGAAGGAATTTTTTCCATAAGATCCTCAAGGATGTGTGTGCCTTCTGAACACAGCCCCATAGCTCGTTCATGGTGACTGATCACGAACAGGAAACTGCTTGGCCTGCAGTGAAGGTGGTGGTGGTGAAACACTTGCAGTTCTAACTAGTTTTGGAAATATTTTTTTAAGATTTTTTTTTTAAACCTTTTCAAATGAGTTGGCAGTGACAGACCCAGAAGGATAAGGATGTAGATGTGAAGTAACTGCTTATCTGTTTTGTTATATTTAACTTTCAAAGACTTGGTAGATAGCAAGATATGTAGAAATTTCCCCTATGTTGGATTCAGAGTTAGCCCTAAACTGAAAGTGCTTTCTGCTTTCTGTTAATGGTCTTTCCTTCAACCCATACAAGTCTCCCAGCTATGCTAAATTTGTAGCTAGCCAAAAATATTTTTTTCTGCATTCATTCTCCACTTTATTTTAACATAAATTACTTATTTCCTCTCTTTGGTATTAATGAATACTCAAGTCTGGAAAAGTTCTTCTACAATGCCAAGATAAACATGAGAAAAAATTCACATGCTTCCATTTGCCCCCTCCAGCTGTTTCTTGTCTGCTCTGAACTGGTGTCCCAGCAGCCCTGATGGTGACAGGGTATGTATGTTGCATCATACAAGCCAAGGAAAGAGCAGTTTAATAGAACCTCTTGGATGGAAAGTAGAAAATAAGATTATTCATGAAAAAAGAGACAAAGCTGACAACACAGATCAAAGTGTTTCTAATTTTGCCAGAAAAATGCCAAGCGTATGTGAGCCTGTATGTTTACATACAATACATTTCACAGGTTAAGTACACACAGTCAAGTTACAGAAGTTTGAAGACTGTGAGAGAAAAATCTGTTGTTATTTACTGGAAGCTGCCTAAAAAAGCTTTCAAAGGCTTTTCACAGATGTGGAAACTAAATATACACTTATGTTTCTGTGACTGCAGGGTGGGTGCCACCAACATTTCATGTCAAATAACTCAGCTGTCAAGGAACTAATACTCCACTCATTTGCAGGTAACCTAAACTAATATGTAGCCTGATCTACCTGAAAATGGAAAGTCACTTTATAATTTAAACAGGTACTTTGGAAAATTTTTCAATTCCACTCCATAGAATCCATATATTTGTGCACATACAAAACTTGACTGACTTAGGATCCAGTTCTGCAAGGTATGAACTGCTGCAAGAACAGTGTCATCCACTGAGTCCAGTGGTTTGTTATCATTTGGACAAAAATGGAACATCAGCTTTACCTTCATACCAAGATTATGAAGTCTCCTGACCTGCTTTCAACCACATTATTGGAGGTATTTGATGTTCTCTCAGAGTTAGTCTAGTTACCAAGAATTGGTAGCTTTGGGTGATGTAGTGATTCATGTAGCCATGACACAAGAGATGAGTGACTGTCATCAGTCTCATGAGATCTGATAGAGCAGTATGTTGGGGCCTACCTTTAGACACCAACAAATCTCATGGCAGTGGGCCTTTATTTACTTGGTTTTATTTATAATAGAGTTATAGACTAGTTTGGGTTGGAAGGGACATGTAAAGGTCACCTAGTCCAACTCCCCACAATGAGCAGGGATATCTTCGACAAGATCAGGTTGCTTAAAGCCTCATGCAACCTGACCTGGAATGTTTCCAGGGATGGAGGATCTACAACCACTTTGGACAACCTATTTCAATGTTTCACCAGCCTCAAGGGCTGTCTTCTTTTATGCTGTGTCATATTTATTCCTAAAACTAAAAAACCGCTCAGAAGGCTTCTGAGGGCAGGGAATGGCATGTCTATGGAAACTTTCCCATGAGAACTCAGCCAAAAGGCCCAGAGACAAGCGAAGTCCCAAAGGGAATCTTTCATCCAACAGTAAGCACTGCAAAAGTGAATAAATGCCAGATCAAACAGTGGCCACGAAAGAAGTCTAGATACAATGAGTCTTAAAAATTATTAAAATTTTTTATTTAATATTTAAAAATTTATTAATTCTGTAATTCTTCCCACTGAATGAAGAACTCAAGTCCTCCATCTTCATTATGTAAATAATGAATATTCATTATATTCAGAGAGGGTGCATTCTCTTACCATCTGTTCAGCAAAGGCAGACTACCATTTTTACATCTGAAGTCCTTTGGGCTCCAGCCTTATAATGCCACACACTGAGCACATAAATAACCAACAGTGTGTACATCTCTTACTGTCTAGGAACAAGGCAGCAGGTAAATGCAAGGAGTAGACGGGAGAACACAAAGCAATAATCCAAAAATCCAAAGGTGATCAGTGATCACAACACATCACCTGCTTGTCCATGACATTTTTTCCCTTTTTTAACTTTTACTACAGACTTCAGATGACCATGGACTCTAATGGCCAAAGGTTGCCTTGCTAGTTCCCATGAGATATTTCAGCCTTATGTGGGGAACAGCTTCTTTCCATCCCTTTGGCAAGTCAACAACAGAGACACAGGATGGGTCTGAAGCAGTAGGGGCGGGTACTTGGTATAAAATCCCTGCTGGCATCATCTTAGTCTTACCAGCAATGTATACCATGAGTCAGGCAAACAGTCCATCCAGTTTTGTTTTGTTAGCATGTCAAAGAGAAACAGATTGCATTTCTGAAGTCCTTGTAGGTCACAAGGAAGGAGACAAGCATACGGGAGCACAGACTGTTTTGAGGTGAAAGATTTTAGAGATCATGTTTTGTCAAATACAATTTAGATTGATTGCCAGGTCCCTGGAAATGTCTGAGACAAAGAGATTTCAGCCTGAACAGGAGTCAGCTCGAAATCAGAGAGGTAGTCTGGTAATGATCAATAAAGAAACACTAACAAACACTAGCTGAAGTCAAATTTCTGAACAGCTGTGGTCAGCAAGAATCAGGCAGTGAACGACAGCTGAATGGCAGAAGCAATTTTAGAATAATAATAAAAAAGTCTTGGAAATGAAAAATGAATCCCCATAAAAAGTCAACTGCAAATATCTTTCCATTTTGAACAAACTTTTCTCATAGCCAGTATTTTCTTAGTTTTAGTCAGTTTACAAGAAAATGGGCCAGTTTGCAATAAGAATACACTTTTTCCATGATTTTACAGTTCAGAGAACTGCCAGCTTCAAATCTCCAAGTGGCAAGATATTCCAAGTAGGCATTCAAGCACAGCTTCAAATTAGGACTGAATATTGACCAAGCCCTGACAGTATTCTGTTGCCTGAGATCCTAAAATTGAAATCTGGACCAGCTGTGGACAAACTTATAGAAATACTACAGGTATGTTTAGAGTATTGTGCCATGGAGGCTTTATCGTCCAAGTCTGCTACAGCAAGAAAAGTAGTTTATTAAAATTGGGTTTTGTAATAACCCTGAAAGATCTTGGAGGAGTTAAAGGCCCTCTTTAGTTGAGGCCCCACAGCAGCATGGTGAAAAGCAGGTACCCATGGATCATTGGAATGGATATGAGAGACAAAAAGCAGACAGTGACAGTCCTCCAGCCTGCCCTCTCTCCTCTTAGAGCAACAAGTATTGCTGCTCCAGCTCTCCCTGCAATTCTTTATAACCCTCTTAGGAGACAGAGAAATACAGCACTTCACAGTCAGTCTCAGAGAAGTACAGTGCTTTTGTTCAGAGGCTCTTTGTGGACCTTCAAGCTGTCATTATTTTCTAAGCCATATGATAGTTGCAATTCCTCTGAAGTGGTTTGGAAAAGTATTTGGATAAAACCAGTGGCATGAGAATATTTTCTTGGTGTATGGGGGGCAGTGTGATGGTGAAGCAGACATGTCTCCCATTTAGTTCATGTAATTCGTTGTGATAGCACAAACCATAACTTTTACAGGGCTAAACTAGCTACAAGCAGATGTTTGTGCCTAGAGTTATCCTTACATTTGAAAAAAAGGCTAGTGGAGTGCACATATAGAACTTGTTAATTTTAAAATTTATAAATAAAGATCATAATGTTCACATTAAAAAATTCTTCCTAATCTGAAGTAATATTCATGGCAATTTTGCCATTAGTGACTAAAGGGTGAATTTCCAACAGAATGGGGATGTCACCACCTAGACTAGAGCAACAGACAGCTGTAATTTGGTTCTGTGTCTCTTTGACCCTAATCTGCTGTTCACTCTACAGAAAGTCTCTTATGCTGAAATCTTATTACAGTTATTTTGAAAGGCAATTTTAATTGCTGCACATTTATATTGTGGTGTGTGTACCAATTCAAATAAAACAGCACTAAACGTTTCTAAGAAGTGCTTGTCTTCTGCTATGATATTACCACAACATATGTACTCCCTTGATTTGCTCTAAATATTATTTCCAAGCTTTTTATAAGATGCAGATGTTAAATTAATGGTTTGCAGGGTTTCAAACTGGCCCTCCATTCCCTAGCAATTATTAAAACATTTGTACCACATTTAATACCACATTAAAATGTCCTGGAACCTCATGTGAATTGGGAAAGTTTGTTGATTTTCATGACCTCGGAAATTTTCCTTCTCCACCTCTTTTCAGAATCCATGATGAACATGTTTGTAAACTTGCTGATTGTCCTAGATTCATCCCTCCCCTAATTTTTTCCTGAGTTTATCTTGTTCTTCAGAAAAATGCAGGTGATGCTGCTAAACAGGAGCATTTCCACAGTGGTCTGAGACATTTTTGCAGTGAACACAGTGTCTCAAGTTTTGATTAAATCACCACTGCTCAACTGTATTTACTAATTTAAAATTAGTCTCCTCTTAGTCTCTTTAGGAGACTTCAAGCCAGTCTAACCAGTGAAAATGATTAATTTGAGATGCCTCTGTCCCCAGGGAGATGGGGCGGTGCTTTGTGCTTCCAAGAAGCACGGGGCTGTGGACACCCTGATGTTTCCCAGGGGAAGGCCAGCAAAATCATTCCTGAAAGGAGATCAGGGGCTTGGAGGCACTTAAAGCACAAATTCCTGCAGTGTCTCATAGGTCAGTTCTTACTACTTTTTAGGAGGGGGGGAAAAGGATTTCATTATTCTTTCAGATTTAGTAAAACTTGGTCCAGAAAGTTAAATGAGTTGAGAGATAGGCATATAAGAAGCATCTACAGGATAAATTTATCTCCTGGCTGACCTGTTTTGACAGCACCAGTTTTATAAATATGTTTTGTGCCTTCTTTATAAACATTATATTGCTTTTAAGCCAAAAGAGCACTTGCTTCTAATCTCCAATACTAATTGAGATTAAATAAATCTGTGTTGCAAAGCATCAGCTGACATTTCCAGTCCCTCCTGAGACAACAGAAGAGTTTGTCCCATCTTCTTTAAAGGAAAACAGAGGCTTTTCCCAGGCTGCTTTAATGTGACAGCAGTCAAGACAGGCTGTTCAGCCACCTTTTGAACAAAGAATTTGGACTACTAAAAAGAAGTTTAAATTTTTACATAAGGAAACTAAAATAACATCTTTAGTCATCCTTGCATGTGAAGCCCGATCTTCAACCCTTCTTTAGGTCCCATGTAATAAGCAGAAACCTGAATTTTTCCCTCAATAAGACATCAATAGGTCGCCATCAGCCATAATAGGATTTACTTATCTACTGCAGCAGGAGAAGCAAAGCCCCAGTGTGCAGGAACAGATCCTGTTTCCAGTTCCCATCCTGAAAAAGTGATCTGTGTCCAAACCTAAGGCACACATGCATTTCTGCATCAACACACACGTTCAAGGGTCTCATGTAATTGAAAAACCATGTTACATGATCCCCATGCTAACATCATCCAAGTCTGTGGCAATATTTGTGTCCTGTTTCTTTTGATTTTCTGTTTTCCAGATGAGGAATGGTGTGATGGAAGTTAAAAAAAAAAAAAGGTAATTTAATAGATCATGGAAGAAATTAATGGAAAAGAAAAGATCATTTCTGTAGTCTCCTTTAACTAAATTAACATTAACTTCATGTTTTGAAGTCCCCACTGGTCCTGATTTACTGTTTTCCTTTCTACCTGATTTGTTTTCCAGACAGAGAACTGTAGAAGGCAGACAATTTTTCAGCATGGTGTCTTATTTCCTGCTGGGTTATTTTGTCTTCCCAAGGAGTTGTTAGAGAAGAGAAGAGAACAGAAAAATGGATTTATGCTGCTCTACCCGAAAAAGGCACATATAGGCACACAAGAATATTTTTCAAAAGCTTTCACTGAAGATTTCACAGGAGAAATTATGCTTTACAACTCCATTAATACCAGGCGTTACTTCAGCAGTCTGTAACAAAGTATTTTCATTTTCTCCTTCCGTCCTCCACTCCTGCACCAATTTGTTTTTTAATTGAAAACCTTCAAGTGCTCACTAAGGAACATTTTGCAACCTGCCTGGCAGGGCATCTTACACAGACACATACACACTTTGCACCCTTATTTATGTATGATGACCCTGGCAACTTCATCTGTAACATTCAGAGTTTAAAGCAGCCAGCAGTGATTTAAAATAATCCCAGTGAAAGGTATAGCTCATAAAGTATAGGCCACACTTGTTCCCATATAGTGACATTGCTCTGAAACTTATTAACCTTCCAAACAGAAAAAAACCACTTAGATCAAGACCCTGTAAACTCTATAAGCACCCAAGCAGCCTTCTATTTTTTTCCTATACCCTACCTTGTATGTGATTCAAAGCACAACCTCTCAGGGTTCTGCTCTTGACCTGATCCACCTTCTGTTTTGCCTTAGAAACAGCTTCACATGAATTCTGTATGTTCACGGAAATGACATATGCACAATCACCCTCACAAGGGATCCTGCATGGAAATACTTTTGGCCAGAGAAGTTGTGGATGCCCCACCCGTGGAAGTGTCCAAGGCCAGGCTGGACAGGGCTTTGAGAAACCTGGTTTAGTGGAAGGTGCCCATGGTAGTAGGGGTTTGAAACGAGATGATCTTTAGGGTCCCCTCCAATCCAAACCATTCTGTGATTCTAAGACTGTATTTGAATATAACTGTACAATTATAGTCAGAAGTGAAGCCCTGCCACTCTGAGAAATAATACCAGTCCTTTTACCCAGAGAATTTGCAACTTTGACAAAGGTAAAGACTGGAGACAAGCAGGAGTAACAGGAGATAAAATGAAGCGGTAGGAGAATAAAGATATAAGCATGTCCTAAGGTGTAGAACGTTCTTCAGATGCCCCAAACACTTCCATTATCTTTTGATGCACAAATTTTCCTCATCAGAATGAAATTTAATGCCAGGAGTTTCATCCACTGAAGAATTAAAACACACCACACCAGCCTATGAAAAATACCACAAAATAACATATAGCAGATGAGATACGTTGAAGTTGAGCATGAGAAAAGCATGCATTCATGTGATTGTATTTCAGCTGCAAGATCATCTTCAAAGCATGGTGACACCACTGTCAGGTTGCTCCTGTGGGCAATGCCACTGACTTTTTGCAATTCATTTAATAAAAATTGAGAGAAATAGTAAATTTATAAGTTACTTATATAGGGAGGACTGTGTAATTACTTAAAATACAATTGCCTATGAATCAAAATAATGTATCATGACAGTTCTTGTGGCACTGAATAGAATTACACACCAGACCATGGAAGCAAAAAGCAAATGCCTTGTTTTCAAAATGTTTCCAACTGATTTGCACAGGACTTAAATGAAAGCAGAATTTGAACTACAGCTCTGAGGACTTTATGAGATTGGGTGAGGTTTTATGTGAAGAGGTTTATGAGACTGGGCAGTGGTATCTCATTTTGAGGTATCTTGAGAATAGTATGTTCCCAGTTTTTTCAAACTGTGATGCTACAGAAAATGAATATATGCAATCTTTTATTTCCCCCAAACATTATCTAAGGTTGTCTTTGGAAAGAATATTTCTTTCATTTCACATCTTTATGTGGCAAATCCAGATAGCTGATTTCCTAGAAGGAAAGCAATCTCTTGACATATTCTGATTTCAGTCCAACAGCGTGGGTGGAAAGGTAAGAAGTGGGGCATTGCCTGCCCTCTTCCAGGAAACTTCACACAGAACAGCAACAGCCACATACAATCTTTCAGTGGGCATCAAAAGCATGTTTTCCTTCAGTGTTTTCTTAGGAATTACTTTAATACTAGGACAGCTTCCCATATTTCAAAATCCTGATTATTGCTTACAAAAATCTAAATTAATTTTGTCTTTTCTAAGTTAAATGTTTAAATTCAAATAACTGATTGATTGTCCTTAATAGCGTGGGAAGTTGCTGAATTTGCCACGCAACTTATGCCTACCTTGAATTATTCCAAACAACAGAGGAGCCAATATCAAAGTTTGATGTGGTTTTGAGTTCAGTATTTTATATTTAGTTATTATTTTGACACAACCTAAACCCACCCAAAGCCCAGAAACAATACCCACTGCTACACAAACAGCAAAATGCTATTGGTATAGGAGTTTTACCCCAATTATAAAGGTCTTTACTCAATAAATTATGCACAGTCCCTATGTCTTTCTTCTCAATTAGTCAACTCCCAAGAAGGTTACAATGCAAATATGACAGTGAAGTGCAAGAGTGGTGCTCTTACTACTACTTTTACTACTACTCATTTGTAAGCAACGTGTCTAATCACACTGCCTATGTCTCCATCAGATCAATATGAAAACAGATCAAACCCTGTCTTACGAATTTCAGTCATAGCTCCAAGGGGAAAAAATTCATCCCAAGCCACTTGTTTTGAAAACAGTGTTAGTCCAAGCCTTCTATACAGGTGTGTTCCAATTTCTGTATTACCATTTCCAGATTACTCCTGTCTCCTTTCTCCTCACGACATATCAGTTCTCAGATGTTCCTGTGCCATGGAGCTGTGCCAAGTCATCACACCTTAGGAAGAAAAATTATAAAGAATTATGCACGTTGCAAAATGAATTCACAAATGTTTAATGTACACAGCAGTAATTAGGAGGAACAGTCCCCTGAGCGTTCCTTTGTGTTAGCACAAGTAAATTACCAGATTAGACAACATTCTGAGAACAAAGTGTCCCACAGTTATAAATCAAAGATTTACAGCCTGTAATGAGTGTTTAGGTCGTAACAACAAATGCTTGTCAAAAAGTATTTATGGAGCTGAAAAAAAGGAGGACAGATACAGCAACACATCCATTTCCATTTTGAGTGGGACCTGGACCCATCTGAAAGCGTTTCTCCACTAGATTCAGCAGCCTTTGGCTATCTGTTAAAAACCTGATTAGCCATGCCTCTTCAGGCAGCTCAAATTCAGCATCTGGTCTGTTTTATTTTTGTTTCCTGTGGAATAGGAAGATAAAAGAGTGAATTACTAATTCAGAGTCATGCAGCCAGTTGGCAGGAGTTAGGCATGGGATCAGAAATCCTGTTTCCAAGTCTTCACCCGCAGACAAACCCTACTCGAAAATAAATCTAAAAAAGACTGCTGCCTCTCAGTTTGTTATTCTCTCCTCTAAACTGAAAGCAATCGTTAATGTTTCACAGATGTTACAGGGCAAAACAACACCAAAAATAAAACAACTAAAATGTTAATTAAAAAAACAAAAAAAACAAACAGAGAAAAAAGCCCCAAACCAAAACACGCAGACTTTGAAACAAACAGGGGAAATCCCCCAGCGGTAGTAAATAGATTATCCAAAAATTCTGCAAGCTACTACTCTGCACTGGGTGTGGTTTGTGCAAGGAGAGGCAAGAAGATGAGCTGCAAAAAGCAGAATGCTGAAAAACGATTCCTGTCAACCCCACGTTCAAAATTCTTTCACAGTGAAGTTATCAGACTCACAACAGAAAGTAACTTACCCTGAATTTTTTGCCTGCCCTGTCGAAGATTTAAAACGAACATAAAATAGGCACAAAGTAATTGATTTATTCTCAAGCCTGCAGGAGACAGGCAAGATTTATTTCACATCTAATTTTTCCTGCCATCGAGGCAGCATTGGGTAAAGATGCAATGGAGATATGGCCTGTTTACATTTACATAAGATGAAGGAGAAGCTTTTCTTCTTGAGGGATGTGTTTAAAATGCTCCATGTGACATGTGAGGAAAAAACTCTCATCTCTCTTGAACAATCTCTCTCCATTAAAACTTCAGCTTTTCCACCACAGGCCTTCACATAGAGCAAACATCTAGGTTTAGAATTTATTGCTGAACAGAAGTTTATTTCCAGCGTCACATTCTGCTGTAGTAATATTTTTGTTTTCCATGCTTAATTTCAGGGGTCAGCTTTCCAAAACTGTTCAACATGTGCACTCAGAGTCAAGATTCCAAATGAGTAAAAGACTGAATAAAAATAACATCTAACCCTCTGCAGCTTGAACTGCCCCAAAGTATTTTCACATACAGGAAAAAAAGCAAAATCCCAAAAAAAACCACCATGACTAATGGAAGAAGCAACATACATCAAATCTCCATGGCCCCTCTGCTTCACAAACAAACACATGTACTTTTTATATGCATAGATATGAGCACACATGTGCACACACAAAGCCACAAAACAGAAGGACAACCAGGTCACCATGAGGCAATCATATTTTGTACAATAAGATACTGACACACTCATACAAAACATGATACTTCATAGAATCGTAGCATCATTAAAATTGAAAAAGACCTCTAAGATCAGCAGGTCCAACCACTAACCCAGCACTGCCAACTCCCTCAGTACACTGCCACATCCACGTGCTTTTTGAACATGCCAAGGATGGTGATTCCATCAATTCCCTGGGCAGCCAATTACAATGCCTCACCACCCTTTCGGTGGAGAAATTTGGGATATTTGTCAGCATTTAACAAACTTCTTGCAAGTAAACAATGAAACCAAATTTCTGTGACTTAAGCTGCCACCTAGAAACCAACACAATTTATCTCCATCTGAAAACCTTCAGCAGGCAGCAAGCAGGGAAGCTAACAGCACAATGGGACTCCAAATTTTGCTGTAACTGGCTTTAATTTAAACTAGGATTTTTCCCATACTGTGTGACCCCAGCCCAAACCCTCACTGGTGGGATTTGGAGTGCCCAGGGCAAACCCCTGCTGGCCCCATGTGCCAGTGCCTGTAGGTTGGGTGAGAGGCAACTGAGTGTGGGCAAGTCACAGTGCCCTGCAAATGCTTCTGCTGGGCATAAGGAAGACATTAGCTGTTGAGCAGTGAGAAGTTCCTTATATACTCCTAAAAGAAATAAAAAGGGCTGCTGATATGTGCCTCCACCTGAGGTTTTGTTTTCTTCACTATGACTCCTGATAGTTGGGGTGACCCTGAGATATTCCTCTAAGTTCATCCTGCCAAAATCAGAAGGTACTTCTGGGGGCTACAGTCTTTGTGGTACCTGTTCAGAGATGCTCTCTTGAGTCTGCATCCAAAAAGTAATCTGCTTCCCCTGTCTATCCCCAGGCAAGCAGGACACAAGTTTCCTTCAGTTATGCTAAAATTACGCCCCTCTTTTCCCAAAACAAGTAAGACAGAAGTGTCCCTGCTATCCTGGAGTCAAGAGCTCATGAAAAGCTGGTGAATGTATCAAAAAGAACCAAGGGATATGGGAGTAGTAGTTCACACCAGCAAATTCCAGAGACCTTTTTTCCAGCCATTCACACCATAATGACACCCCTTTTTGTGATTCCCAAGCAGTAGCTGTGGCAGCATATCCTACGTTCAGCTTCATGGAAGGTGCAGAGTGCACATTCAGCTCTTACAAAACAGGATGATGTGGCATGGCACGTGAACTCCTCTGCTAGCCCCTGTCTAGTGGCAAAGGCTGTTTTCCACTCAGCCAAATATATCTTCTCCAATTCCTAATGGTCACTTTATGTAAGAATATTTTTTGGTGCCCTTCACTTGCCCTTGTTAGGCTTCATGTGTTCGGTGGTCGCCCATCTCTCTAATTTGTCAAGGTCTTTCCACAGGGCCTCTCTGCTTTCTACAGCCTTAGAGGCAGCACAAGTAAAGGTCCAAACAAAAGCTCATATACCTGAATTTAAATTAATGATGAGATTTTAGAAAAGCATTAAGAACTTTAGTCACTCTGACGCATGACAGATGGAAAGGTCTGTCAGGGCAAAGACCTATGGGAAAGCCATGGCCCTATTCCTTTCCTCCTCACCTCATGCCACCTTGAACACATTAGAGGCAAGATTATAGCAGGCCAGCTCTTCCAACTGATTCTTTCAAAAAAAAATTATTGCATAGTTGCTGGCAAAATCCTGTTTATTTTTTTTTTATTTTGATTATTTTATGACTAGCTCTTTATCTTTGCTTATTTTAATTTATTTTAAGAACAGATGATAATTGGAGGAATGCAATGACAGCAAGCTGATAACAATATCTGAGTGGTTAGACAGTTCAAGAGAAGATATTCTCTTTACAGAAAATGCTCAAACCCTTTTTGCAGTGTGGTAATATTGCACTGTAATCTATATCAAGATAAGGATGTGGGTACATAAGGAGAGTGAAATTATACAGCCAGAACAGGATGAAGAGATGCCTTTGAAGTATACTAAGGATGAAAAGCAAAAGTGACAAAACAAATAAGTCAATAAAAAGAATGGTTAAAGATGTTTGATCTCCAAGTCCTACTAAAAAAGTCCTCTTTGATTTTGATTTTCTGTGATGTGGGAAAATGTCCTTTTTATAACACAACCTCACTGGAGTGCATGAACCATCTAATCTGGAGGAAGACACCAGGCCCATTTAGTTTAAACAGCCCTCAGGGACCACCTGTATGGCCTTCTGCATGGACCCTTAACAACAATCCTGTGAAGTACACATCATATATCAATCCCTAACATTGCTGCCAGACTGTTTCCAAACGCTTCTTTTACAGGGTTGAGGCAGTATTTCTATTACTTATTAACAACTGAACACCAAACCAGATGACTTGGTTTCTGAAGCTTTTAACAGCACAGAAATAGCGAGGCACACATTACTTTTTCATCCTCTCAAAGTACACTCTACTTCTTTATCCTTAAATCACCTGCAGTGAGATCTCAACTCCCCATTTCCTTCCCAGGTGCTACCTACTCCCCAAAGTGCTTTTTGATGTACATATAAAGTGCCTTACTTTTGCTGTGCCTTATCCTCATTTTAAAACAAAATAGAATGTAACGCTGCTGTTTTGCTCAGCCCTCGACTGCCGTCTTTTGCTGTGATACACTGGGATCAAGATGGCTCATCCTTGTGCTAGTCCATTAATTCTACAACCCATTGTTCAGCAAATAAAAGAAAAACCAAATTTAACAGCCTTAGTGTGCAAAGCTGTCAGCCAAACAGAAATAGGTCATGTTTTCACAGATATTATTTATGTTTTCTCAGATTATTAGTACTCTCCTCTTCCTTGTAAGGACCTGAAATAGCCAATGAATTCCCACTGCCTTCCCTTGGTCAGACTCCTTCCCTTCTCTCTGTCATGCTCACCCTCATCTATGCTCCCTCTCTCTCACACAGGCACTTACATTGGCAACGTCAATGAATAAAAGTAGGACATCTGACTCTGGAATCTTCCTCTGAAACCTGGGAACTTGCATCAGTAGGCAGATATCAGAGCACAGCAAGTGTGAGACACATCACAGGTAAAAGCATCCTGATGTGATAACTGGGGAGTGCTCCAAATCAGGATGGAACATTGTCCAGTCCCACCTTTCAAAAAGTATTTGCCACAGTGCCTAAGTGGAAAATAGAGGTGATCCAAAGGACAGCCTTATCTCCTTAGTGTCCAAATCAAGAGCACAGCAGCCTTTCTGACTTGTTCTGTCTTGCAAGCAGGTCTGCAGCAGCTGTTTCACACCCCCACCCCACTCCAATCTGTTATGGGAGTTATTGCTTGGGCTATGCAGCTTGTGGTCAGACTGCAATAGTTATCATTTATTTTGACTGATATTTGGATGAAAACATCTTCATACCTGCACCATTCCTGGAAAATGAATCATTACTCCAGACAGACAAGCAGCAAACTCCTTTCCTATGTGCTACTTTTTCCTCTGCAATAAAATTCAAGGGAACTGAAGGACCAGAGCCAGCCGGGTGCCTGGCATGGAGCTATGAAGAGCCCTGTGGGAGAGGCAGCTGGGAAGCTGGGAGGATGGCTCGAGGCCTTTGGAAATTGCAGCATGACATTATTTTAAGATACTTGTTTTTCTTGATGATATGACTATTCAAAATCCAGTGTATCAGATTAACAGAGTTTCACCTCACACTCAGTGAGCTCCCCAGCTCACTGTCTTTGTAGAAGAAAATCCAGTTCTCAGTGCAAACTGAAAAACATTCACAAAGTGAGAAACTGGGTAGGCAAGAGACTCCACCAAGCTTGTACCCTACAATGCAAAACAGAGGGAAGCAGAAGGACAGGATGAGTCTTGACCACTGGCCACAGTCCCAGCTGGGTGCCCTGGTGTGACCTGGTGCTGCCAGGGGAGAGCAATCCCGTGGGGGAGGACTCTGTGTCCTCAGAGAATGACCTGTTTTGAAACTCTAAGCAATACCTCCAGTTCCCCATACTCCAGGACTATAATGGTCTTTTTATAGATAAATGAGCCTTTCTTTATGAGGAAAGAGTAATCATTAAAGAGGAGCCTATTAAGAAAAACCAAAGTCCATTGTCAGGGAAAGATAATCCCTAAGTGTAAGAGGTTTTCTGGATGACACACTTTTGATTTTCAGTGTATTTTTTGCTCCAGAAATTTACTTTTCCCCAAAAAAACTACTCACAATAGTAGTTTGAAAAGAAATACCTTTTTCAGCTATCCAGTTAAATGTGATGTAAATCCTCCAGTGCCTATTTCTATGGATTTTCACAGCTTGATACTGAAAAATATTGGAAAGGGATAAGAAAATAATTCCGTCCTGTATCAGGGTAAACCACTTGTCTATTAAATAGCAAAATAAACCATTCACAGACTTGATTCTAGTTTCTTCATTACTAGGGCGGGAAAAATATCCTTCAGAACTGCACAAGTACACCCAGCAGCTCTGCTTTAAATGCTTTTTAGAGAATCACACAATGTGGTGAGTTGGAAAGGGCCC
>JAWWEW010000165.1:106701-119401 GCA_035583185.1 Anabacerthia variegaticeps
GTGACTGCAGTGAGGTCTCCCCTCAGTCTCCTCTTCTCCAGCTGAACACACCAAGTGCCCTCAGCAGCTCCTCACACGCTTCCCCTCAAGGCCCTTCACCATCCTCATTGCCCTCCTTTGGACACTCTCCAATAGCTTGATATCTTCCCTATACTGTGGCACCCCAACCTGCCCACAATATTGCAGGTGAGGCTGCCCCAGTGCAGAGCAGAGGGGGACAATCCCCTCCCTCGCCCGGCTGGCGATGCTGAAACCAGGGAAAATATTCATGGTCTGATCATCGAGCAGCAGACTGAGTGATTCTACTCTGGCTTCAGAGAGGAATGACTTTACCACTTGAAACTGGTGTTTACTCTAAAGGGAAAGCTCTCATCCCAGGGGGGGAAAAAAAATAAAAAAAAAAGGAAAAAAGGGTGCGAAATGTGCACCAGCTGTGGTGGTGAGAGGAGCAGAGAGAGGTGGCTTCCCTAGGGAAGTGCTAGCAAATATTCGAGGTCTGGTACCTAGAGCATCACTTTTTTGGAGATTAGGATAAGGCAGGTGCATCTGGCAAGCATTAGAGAATAACCCTCAGGCTAATGCAATGCGGAACTGAGCTTTGACTTTTTGCTAGTCTCAGACTGAAAGATGCAATGATATATAGCCATTCATACAAGATCTCTCTGGTCTCCCACTTAAAGGGCTGTTCTTAATGTTCCCAAAAATTAGGGGTGAAAAGGTACAGCAGTTCATGGAAAAGAACATTCCTTGCAGCTTTCCCTGTCTGACTGCAGGAATCCAGGCTACAGCTCATTAGAAACACCCTTATCTTTGCTGTCTCATGTATTTATTTCAGATGTTAAAATAGGGCCTGAAATAGAACTTCAGATGCAAAGAGCGTCGAGTGGAAAATTGAAACACTCAAGCTGGAATTTTTTGTCACATTCTTGGTTCACAGTCAGATACTGAAAGAGGTGTTGAAGCTTCAAAAAGTCAACCTTCTTCCTTGGGTTACCCTGGCTAAAAATTTGTTTCACATGTGTTTGCACAAATAAAATAGTAAAACTAGTCTTATTATTTCAGTGAAATAAAAATAACACTTATTCCCAGGTACAGAATATAATCATGACAGAAAAACATTTTTTTAAAATATTTCTTCTTCAGAAATTTTGTTTCTAATTTATACTATTTTTCCATGTGAGATTTACCCAAAATTGTTACTCTGAACAACCCCATGAAGTGTTGTTTAAGATGTGTCAGAGGGCTATGGCATCATAAATAAACAAATTTACTTTTCTACCTTGATTTTCAGTTTTATATTCCATCCATTTTTTTCTACTTTGTGCAAATTACTCCTAACCAAAAAGATCCCACTTTTCTGTCAGAAAACCCATTCACAATTAAAAAAAAAAAAAAGTAAAATCACTGCAGGCTTATACTTATGCCAATAGGAATTTTTTACACTACACTTATTTTCCTACAATGGATGTTACAGGGATCTTCCACTCAGAGTTTATTTGGTAATATGACTGGCAGAGAAACCTTCTGACCCAGATGATTACTTTTTTATTTGCTTTATATTTTCATTTTTTATCCGAGGCCCCACAAACAGTTCTCCACTCTCTCAACAATGTAATACTGATGCTGTCTTACTTACATAGTGCAGTTCAGTGGCTCAAATTTAAGGCAAAATAAAGCTCCCCAATAGCAGAGGAATGTCTGGCAAGTGAAAGCTGCTGCTTTTTTGGGAGTGTAACACCTTAAGGCATTTGATCTGTACAAAAGAGAAATATTAACTTGGACACAGTTTATGAGAATTCTCAGAACACTCCCTATACTGGCTCACACACTCCACAATAATGCCAAGTGGTCCATTGCTGTCTCATCTGGTCCCTCCATCTCACAACCCACAGGTCACAGCACACAAACCAGTGCTATGGCAACAGATGGAGCTTTAATCCCTAGCCCAGCTTTCCCAGGGGGCTGGGTCATACATCACAAATGTGTGCTTTGCATTTTGAACTTCTGGGGTCTACAAGTGTTTCAGCTATAGATGAAGCAGCGCCTGTTAAGTATCTTGAAAAGGTTGGGTTTGGTTTTTTGTTTGTTTGGCTTTTTTAGTTCACATTCTGCTGTAGAAAGAAGCCTTTCAACTCCCTCTTTTACACCCAGTCTCACCAAAATCAACCATGAAACTTGCACAATTATTCTACTGCACGCGTGGACAGAAGTCAATTCCAGCTGTGGGCTGTCCTGGGTTTTCTTTGTCTCTGCCCTAAGCAATGAAGGTTCCTCTACACATACTCCCCTTCCTCCTGAGCAATGGATGGGAACAGTCAAGGCTTTAGGTCTGGACGCACACTGATTTGCAAGGTACAACTGACACAGCAAAACTACCTGCATTTAGTGATGACTTAAGAAGGAGAAGGGAGGATCCACCCCCAGCCAAGATAAAGATGAAGAAAAGGACTTCTGCTATTAAAAGTTCTCCCGGGTTACTTCATTTCTTTCTTGATTTTCTCCAAAACATGCCCTCTACTCTTCCTTCAGGTTTGCAACTGCACACACTACCTCTTTGTAGAAGTTAATCCTTCAGGATGACAAGTCATTTCCTGCTTCTTTGGAAAACATATTGTTATGGCATTGATGGAGATTAAATGGATATTTATTTAAAACAAAGCAAAACCATACAAGGAAACCCCAATTAAATGAATTCAACAAATTATGCCAAAGACATAGGTAAGAAAACAGTGCAGCACAAACCACAGCTGTTCATCTGGAGGTTGTCTGAGTTCCCAGACACTTCAGGGCTGGGCTGTGGCAGATGGGACAAAGCACACAGTTAGTTTTGGCCATTAATTCCTTAGGGCAGCCATAACTCACAGAGAGTCTACTAAGGAGCACAGTAGAATGCCAGAGGACAACTCTAAACTGTATTGCTGATTTTCAAGTTTTTTAACCATATGAGGAAATGGCTCCTCTAAAAACCAGCTCACTGGTGAAGTGACAGGTCTGTACACTGAGCCTTCCTTCATTTTGCTCTCCTTTATTTATTTCTCTGTTCTCTCATTTTAATATTTGAAAATGCTGAGAGGCTGGAAAAGAGTTGGATCAAGTTAATGTGTCAGGCTAATGTTTAACCTTCAATTTATACCTCATAGATAAAAAGGGATTGTACTACAGATTTCACAGCTAGAGTCCCTCATTTCAGCCTGCCTGAAGCACTTGCAGCTGTAGAGTCTAAGAGCATTCAACACCTTCTTAACTCATCCTTCTTAGAACTGAACTGGATTAAAAAACCTCTGGCTGAACAGTCTTTCAGTTTATTATTTGTCATCAATGAGCTACAGATAAGTTTCAGCTTGGCTGCCAACAGAGTTAAAATCTGGTCAGAGCACCAGTCACAGTAAACCAGAATCGTCCATCAGAGAATTG
Organism: Anabacerthia variegaticeps; assembly: GCA_035583185.1. Lineage (NCBI taxonomy): Eukaryota > Metazoa > Chordata > Aves > Passeriformes > Furnariidae > Anabacerthia > Anabacerthia variegaticeps. Next base: position 110,116 of record JAWWEW010000165.1, read on the forward strand.
TACAACTGGTGCGATGCCAAACTTTGAAGCTCCAGAAGTCAAAAAATTTGTGGCTTGGGACTACGCTGTTTTTGTCGCACTGTTTTTAGTCTGTGCCAGCATTGGAGTCTTTTTTGCAGTAAAAGAGAGGAAAAAAAAAACTTCCAAGGAGTTTTTGGTAGGCGGTAGGGAGATGACATGTGGACCCATAGCTTTTTCTCTCACAACAAGCTTCATGTCAGCAGTAACCGTCCTGGGGACACCCTCTGAAGTTTATCGCTACGGGGCATCCTTTGTGCTCTTCTTTCTTTCATACACCCTGGTCATAATTTTTACTGCTGAACTTTTCCTACCTGTGTTCTACAGATCTGGCATAACGAGCACTTATGAGGTAAGTAAAAAATCGTAAAATAAAGGCACTGTTCTAGCATAACTCAGTATCATGCATATATTTTTAGATTAAAAACTCTGACGGAAAACTTTCCGCAATGTTTTACAGAAAAATTGTATTGATACTTTAATTATTTTTAGAAATTGGTTGCATTATTTAAGCTAGTTGTTTATGCTGTGTTGAAAGCACATTTAACACAGACAGGATATGGGTTTACATATCAGCAACAAATTAAGTTGCAGTTGGAACATATTTAAGTGTATCCAAATGCTTCTGATCTTATAAGTATTTCACTCTGGTTTAGAGAGCAAGTATTAAAGACAGACTTTAAGAACAATCCTATCAACACTATCCAATTCAAATTTAGTCTAGATGTGACAAGTTGATCCAATTTACTATAAAAGGGGACTATTTTATAACTAAAAAGCTGAGGGGAGTAAAAGAAAGAAGGTGGCAGGCTTATTCCAAAAATGAAAAAAGAAAGAAGAAAATAGTCAGGGCTGGAGAATGAATTCAGGCATTCTCTAGGAAATTAAATTAATGACTTATGACTTTTATAGAGTTTTTGCCTGACATTCTTTCTGAAACACATGATTTTCTTCATAATGCAGCTGCTGACCATTTGGGTCTTACTCACTTTAATCAAGTGCAGCAAATTTAGTTGCTCCTGTTTGTAGGCAGTTTCAACTAAGCAAGAACTGGATGAAGAAAGCTGGGTTAGTTCACAAGGAGCTTCCTGATAACAGAAAGGTTGCTCCTGTTCTCTGAGCCAAAGCCCAAGGAAGGGCTTTGGTCAAACAGATCTGCCAGGGCATTTGGAAATATTTTCAGGTTGGAAAAGAATAAAATGGACCATTGCTGCAAGTAGTTGCATTTTCTGGCTGGTTTCGATCCAAGATCAGAGAATTAATTACCTTTGTCATTTGAAACACCAAAGGTGTCATTGTAGCCAGAGAAACTCTCCAAGCACACTGAAAAGATCATTTCACTGGCTTCATGAACTATTTTTCGAAACAGGTCATTACATAAATTAGCTATGTATTTGTATGGCAGACCACGGGGTTTATTATGCAAGAAACACAAGATGAGCACAGACAAAATTAACAAGAAAGAAGATGCTTGGTAGTACATAGGGAGTATGGCCCAAGGAGAAACCCAGCCCACAGCAGGCTGAGTGGAACCTGCCACGGGGGCAGAGAGATTTATAGAGAGGCCCCAAGTGGTGAATCAGGCTTAAAATCTGGGCTTTTGGGTTTAGATGTCTACTCCCCTCTGCCGATGTGTGGTGGTTGGGAACACCTCTCCACATCCACCTGGAAGTCCATAAGATCCCTTCTCTTATCTTTTCATGCTGGTGATGTGCAGATTTGGCTTTACACTGAGGCAGAGCAAGTGAGAAAGGCAGCTTAGCTCACGCTCTAGGAAACTGCTCTTTGCTGCTTCACCATCTGCTCCCCCACCACTTTTGTCACTACTGGAGTCAAACTACGCTATTTCTCCTAGAGAGAAGCTTAAGTTTCCTCATTGTAGAGTTGGAATATACTTTCGTTTGAAGTTTAAATTTCTCTGTTTTGTAGTCCTTGGCCTCTTCCAGTTATTCCTGATACAAAGAAGGCACCTATTACTGCAACCCAACTAGAACTTCAAGTGCATGGTACAGATGAGAAGATTCCTTAAATGTAATTGCCACTATGTGTAATGACACTCCTGTTCTCCCTATTACTCATAAAAGCAGTGGCAGCTGCCAGTAATTTTACTTGCATAGCAAGGTGTTACTTGGGGCAAACACAAGAGCAGCATCTGTGTCCCAGATGTTGCATGTGCAATTTATTGAGATTACTCTTTTTCCTAGTATTTGGAGTTAAGATTTAACAAGATTGTCCGTCTTGCTGCAACGCTGATCTACATCCTGCAGACGGTAAGAAAACATTGACTCATTTTAATGCTAATATCACTCAACATTGATTTCCACAGATTAGGCTCAGGCAACACATTTTTTAGAATGAGATGTTTTCATGACATTACTCTTTTTTCCTTAGTGTTTTCACTTGGATTATGAATGCTAAAATGAAAGAATGGTTGTATTTCTAACTTTTCCTGTGTTAGTATCAAGAATGCCATTTCTGTTGACTTTGACACTTCGATGTTATGCTGAACTCTCACAGCTTTTCAGATTCTTGGTCTCATTATGTTCCCTTGAAGCCTTTCTTTTACTAAACAAGTGGATCCTGTCTCTCTTGAGAAGCTGGACAAGCTGTATGGGGTAAATTTAATTACCCATTTATTATGCTGAGGTGAAGCTATCCCATTTGAATGCTGTTGCACAATGTATCTCCTGAGCAAATGCCCAGGTAGCTTCAGTCCCATGATGGTCCCAAAAGGGACTGTCTCAAAAGGTTACATGAGTTGTATGTTTAATGGAAACATGGGATTTGATGGGATACTAGGAGATATTTTTTTTTACATTAATTCCATTTTATTAATTCCCAAACCTTCAGCAAAGATTCAAATGCTACTGAGTTTTATGCTTTGTTTCTCCATGAGTTCTGTCAGAATTTACATCTGAAGGGCATTGAGTCAGTTCCTTTGAAAAGACTGAAAAGAAAAATGAAAATTTAATTTCTGAGATCATTGCAACTTATTTCTGTATCACTCTGTGTTTTCTGGAGATACTCTCTTTCTGTGATGGAGATATTTTGTCATCTAGTCATCTTAGCGAGAGGTGAAATAAATAATACCAAGACAGGTAATTGTCCTTCTCTCAGAAAGGAATTAAACCAAATTTTTTTGTTTTGTAAAGGCTAAAACAGAAAGATATACAATACAAGCAGATCTAGAAACTCCTAGATGCAGTATTTTGCTCAGAGCCCTACTCTAGACAGAAGCCTTATCAGTGAGCATTCAAATACATGATTTTTTTTAATTAACTTTTTCTCCTTCAGATCCTCTACACAGGAATAGTGGTTTATGCTCCATCACTGGCACTCAACCAAGGTGAGTTCCCATGTTGCTACCCCAAATAAGCACACCATGAGGCAATCAGAGAAAACTGAAGTGAGGAAAATTCATAAATAACACAAAGAAAAACAACCCTACTGAAAAGTTCTGTAAGAGGATTTCCACCTCACGGCTCTGCATTTCTCAGTCCCCAGATGCCTCTCACACCCACACAGCAGCAGGACCCTCACTGTTGCTGCTCTGCTCTCCACTCAGCCACCACCTGCAGAGGTTTGCAGCAGTTTCCCAACATCCTGGCAAAGTTCACAGTACAAGCTGATGATCCAAGACCATACTCTGTACTTTGATTCCCCCCATCCCTGTCTCCCATGTTGATTTCCATGTACTCAGAGCTGAATGCTCTGCTGCTGTCTGTCCACAGACTTCTTCAATTACTATTTGCAAACTAGGCATACAGATCTGTCACTATAGATGGGATCAGTAATTTTACTGCCATAGGGCACAAAGAATCGTAATGACCCCAATCCTGATTTCACCAAAAGTGACAGAAAAGATTGTGAGGCTCCTTTGTCTGTTCATCATCTGAGTTGCAACCAGTTTGTCCAATCCCACTTCTCATTCAGTACCAAATTTCCTTCCTCTGATGTGCAACTGAATTCCATGTGACAGTTCACATTCCTTATTATGCCACACTAACTTTGCTAATAACAGAACTCTTACAGATTTACTCTCAAAAACCGTCCCTGATGGGAGAGGTTTCAATATCAGCCAAACCAAAATTTTTGTGTCTTGGGTAAAGGAACTTTATGAAGCAAAATGAACACAAAACTTTATTTTAATGAAGCACATTTTAGCATCAAAGTGTTTCTAGTAGCAGGGAATGGAATTTACTTAGGGGTTGGGTTTTTTTGTTTTAGGATTCTTTGGGAATCTCTGAATAACTTGGTTCCTCAGAGAAAGTTCTGGACTGAGAACAGAAGGGAAGCATTGCTTATAAAGCTGTGTCTCATCAGAATGACATTTTTGTGTCATGCAAGTATTCTTCTTACATGTAACTTTCACTTGAAAGTTAGTTAATTCCAATTTGAAAGAGAACAACAATGCAAAACAGTAGACAGAAGTTCTAAGAAATGTGAACAATCAGGCAAAGCTCCTAGCAGACACAAAAGTTAAAAATTAAGAATTACTCCTACCCATCTGAAGCTAAAGGATTACAGCTCTTCTGTTACTATCCAGATGACTTACCTCCATTTCGCTAATGACTTGGTTTTCTTTGGTTTTGCAGTCACTGGATTTGATCTCTGGGGCTCTGTAGCTGCAACAGGAATTGTCTGCACTTTCTATTGCACTCTGGTACGTAACAAGAATAACTGAACAGCTGGAACACAAAGGGTTAACTCAACCATCCTTTAAACATGAGAGGCTATCGCAAAAGGGTGGCTCCCACACACAGACTGACTGCAGTTTAAAGTTGGAGAACACAGAGATGAATTTCTTCTACACTCTGCGGTATAAATATGTCTATGTGGAGGAAAAGAAATCCTCTCTAATCCCCTGCTGTATGTTGCAAGCTTTAAACAAGACAGCTTGAGGCAGAGTCCAAATAAGGAGGCGATAACCTTCCCCTGTCATACTAACTCTTTTGATAACATGATTCTTATCTTTTACAAGTTATAGGCTGAAAGACACTGTAATGAAAAATGTGCCTCTGGTGTTACCCCAGATCAAGAACAGAGCAATAAAACCTAGGAAGGACAATCAATAGGTCATAGAGAGCTTTGCTTCTGAGTGGAAGCAACATGAGACTCCAAATTCCAGACCAGATAAACATGGCAGTGAAGTAGCAAAGCCCTGGGCTCAGGACACAACCTAACTCCTGTTCTCATTACCTCCAATGATTTTTTTCAATATTTCAGTCCACTCTTGATGTAATCACATGTTGCTCTAGTACAGACTTGATCAAATATGAAAGTAGCTATGGAAGAAAACTGAATGGCAAACTTTCTGGGGCTACTTTTCCATGTGAGGCTAATTGTGGATCACCGGGCTCTGAGAACATACGGGGTGAGATAGGATGTGTGAACAGGCCAGAATGCCTTAAGCTTTTGTTCCTCACCATGATACATTCCTCAAGTGCATCTAAAGAAGGCATAACAAAAAAAAAAACAACATTATCTGAAAGTCAGGTATTCTCATATGGCTGTGGACAAACTATTTAGGCTGTGAAATTTTCTCATGTGTAAAAATACACCCTTTGTGGAAGAATGCAGAGTCCTGATTCGCTAGGTGCTGCAGACACAGCCCATGAGCTGTTGAAATAAGGGGTCTTTCTACATTTTGCAGTACTTGAGCAAAGGAAAGAAGCTTGGGGGCATACAGTTTCTCTTTGTTTTAGGGAGGATTAAAAGCTGTTGTCTGGACAGATGCATTTCAAATGATTGTCATGGTGGCTGGCTTTGTGACGGTTTTGGTTCGAGGAACTAGTCTGAATGGTGGACCCACCAAAGTCTGGGAAGATGCCCATGAGGGATCACGACTAAACATATTTGAGTAAGAAACAAATGGCGCAATACCTTTCGTTTTTGAATATTTAATGTTTAGAAATCCTACCCTGGCTAAGCCAAAAACATGGTGTGACTCTTGGGGATGGTCCTGTGCAGGGCTAAGGGTCAGACTCGATGATCCTTGTGGGTCCCTCCCAATTCAGCATGGTCTGTGATTCTGTGAATCCTGGTGACTCAAAAAGTCCATTCCTCATTTCTTCAGCTCTTGGCAATGCAGCTGACCCTCAGGAGAGCTTAATTCTTTCAAGAAATCAAAGTTCTGCTGAACTGAAGGGGAAATTTGCCATTTTTGCACAAATGCAGCTGAATTTATCCTTCCAGCTTCACATATCTTTTACTTCCTTTCTTAAAACTGGCACTTGGTTTTACATGCAATGGTGTACCAGTGCACTGGAATAGAAATCTGACCTTCCTTTGGCTGTTTGGGGCATTGACTAAAAAAGTTAATTAATCAAGGCACATCACTGACAGAATCCAGCAGCAAGGTCAAATGTTATCTGCTGTACCTACCAAGATAAGGAGAACTGCAAAGATGACAGATTTAAGACAGAAAGATATACTTGTCCCAGTTAGATTTACTGAGTAATGGAATTTCATTGTACAAAAGATAACACTGCAGCTGAAGCAATTTCTTGTAAAGGAATTGAAGTCATCACGATGTGCTATTAAGAGTATGCTGGATTTTTTGGAGTTTGCTAAGTGACCTTGTGCCTAACAGAGGATGGTGTTCCAGGCAGGATGGCTTGTAAGTCTATTGCTTCAGTATGACACAGATCTGATATCTGGGCATAAGCAGCCTTATAAATGTGATTAATTTAATCAATTGGTTCTCTGACTGAGTCTGATGAATATTTGTTTATCCTCACTTGAAAACAATGTGTTACAATATAAAAGTAAAAAAACTTCCAAACCTAAACACATCAAATGTTGTCTGTGCTGGAAGACAGTATTACCAAAGCAGAATTTCTGATTCATATGGTAGGACATGCTAGATAATGCTGAAAAAATCACCTACCTCTTGCTAATAAATGTTTTTAAATAAGCAAACTAAATTGCTTCTTTCTTTCTTTTAGCTTTGATGCTGATCCTTTGAGACGACATACCTTCTGGACAATAGTTATTGGGGGAACATTTACATGGCTAGGGATCTATGGAGTCAATCAGTCCACAATACAGAGATGCATTTCTTGCAAATCGGAAAAGCATGCTAAACTGTAAGCTGCCTGTCATTAACCTATTACTGCAATCAAGCAAACTGATGTGGAATTACATGAGTTTGTCAGCTATACTAAATAAATACCAGGATCCCACTAGGTGATAGCAAGCTAATTTTGCTCTGACAGTCTTACTACTTCTTGCTCTAAATGACTTAAGTAAATGCTGAAAGAGAAAGAGGTAACTGTCTGTTGCAGTTTATCAGTTTGTGGCAAGGTAAATTAATCCTCAGTAGCAGAGTATGGCAAAGATGCCCACACAGAAGTTGTGCCATCTACAGCTTCACTGTAAAAATGTATATGTTGGAATTGTGTTCATGTTATATTGCATTAAAAGTGGTTATTGATTTCGTGGGTCACTACAGTACAAAGTATTATCTAAATAAAATTAAATCAATAATTTTTAAAAAATTCTACGGCATAAGAATAGTCAGAATCAATGGTAAAGAACCAAGTGAAACTTTACAATATAGACATATAGGTCTCCACTATGCTACCTTCCTCAATTTCAGCAGTAGCATGTGCATAGCTAGACACGTGTTTCACTAAACAACCAGATTTTTTTTCACACAACTAGCACTAATTGCTTGCACACGTGGCTAAAGCATAAAGGTGGTTTCTTTTGCCTTCTTAAAAAAGCTAGCTTTTTTGCTGGCTGCAAACATACCAATTTTTCTTGAGGCCATAATTGTCTATATGAATTTATCCTGTAGAAAATTCATTGTCCGAAAAACATTTAGAAGTCAGAGCAGTGAGAACATCACTAGTATGAAATGGGGAAAGACTTTTGGGTCCCAGTAGCACAGGTCTGAACTGGCCCTAGCAAGAGACCTTGCACAAGGTGATGTCCAAACACGATGTGGGCTCTATAAAATCTGGCAGCTCTCAGGCTCTGCAGGCTTGCTGAACCACAGCCACACAACCCTCCCAGCAGACACTGTCACCCACATCCTTGTCATGGAATCATGAAAAACAGCCAAGACTGCTGCTTTGCATTGTAACACTGGAAACATGGCAGAATCCATCCAAAATAATACTGTGTGTGCCTGAAGGGGTGAACAGCAACAGCAACTCCCAACAGGCAGAAATCTGCCCTTACAGGGGACAGGAGTGACAGACCCAGTGCTCAGTGGAATAATTCTGCATAGAGGTTACTGGTCTCTTCCAGCTCTATGAAGTTACTTGGAAACATTATCCTTGCCCTATAGCAAAATGATGCTGTACTCCTCCATGTTATTTGAAAATCTTGCTTTGAATTATGCAGCCAGCTTTGAGTTAGAAAACCAGCTATGATTAAGGCATCGCCTCCAAAAGTTAAGAGCAAATAACTTGTAACAGCTTTGTGTTATTTTGCATTAAACAGTTTCTCGCCTTTGCTCTAGGGCACTTTACCTGAATTTATTGGGACTTTGGACAGTCCTGGTGTGTGCAGTATTTTGTGGATTGGTGATGTATTCTCATTACAAGAGTTGTGACCCTTGGACTGCTGATTTCATTTCAGCTCCTGATCAGGTACAGATGTCCATTACTATTGTTAGGAGCTGCTTTGGGCCCAGATAGAGCACATATCATGACAGTTTAAATTTTGTGCAATGCTTTATGTCTTTTCAGCATTCAGGCACTCAGGTGATTGCCAAATCAGGACTACAATAATATCTGTTCTGGCACTTCTGCAGTGCTAATCCAATTGGGCATTTTTGCCAAAAGACATTCCCTTTGCTCAAAATCTGACACCATGTTATTTGGGACAATTTAGCAACATGCTCAGAAACAGCTACTTCTCTTCCATTGCCCAGGAAAACCTTAACTGATGTCTTGTGTTGATCTTCTGCCCCTTCTACTCCAGCTCATGCCATACTTCGTTATGGACATTTTTTCTTCGATGCCAGGAGTCCCGGGACTGTTTGTTGCCTGTGCATTCAGTGGAACACTAAGGTCTGTGAATCTGAAATGACGTTTTAGCTGTGTACAATGACTTCTGAATGAGGTCAAAACATGAAACTCTATGAAAAGCCCAGCTCTGTTTCTTAGAACATTCTAGGAAGCAGCAGTACTGCTTTACTGAATTACATAACACCCTTGGGGGTATTTAAAAGACATGTAGATGTGGTAATTAGGGACATGATGTGGTAATTAGGGACATGGTTTGTTGTGGACTTGGCTGTGCTGGGTTAATGGTT
>JAWWEW010000165.1:119501-135276 GCA_035583185.1 Anabacerthia variegaticeps
GATGTGGTAATTAGGGACATGATGTGGTAATTAGGGACATGGTTTGTTGTGGACTTGGCTGTGCTGGGTTAATGGTTGGACTCCACGACCTTAGAGATCTTTTCCAACTGAAATGATTCAGTGATTACATTTATGACACAATCTAGGTCCATTTTGCTAGTATCTTTTTATCCCAAGCACATTTTAGAATAACAGTATCAATACAGACAAAGGGCAAAAAAACTTATCACAGTTTCCCAAAATACTCTCACAGCTGCCCATGGTGAAATTGCCTTTATTTAAGCTAACTGCCACAATATCATAGTCAGGGATATAAATCTTTTGGGGAAGTCTATCTGTGACTGTATTCACCAAATATGGGTTCATTCAAAAGAGTCAGGTCATTCATGAAGGACCAGGGTAGCGCTAGTGGTAACCAGACACCTTTCCATTCACAAGGGAGCAAAGTTTTACTTCTGGAACAGGTCTATATTTTGAAGGCCTTTACAGATTCATGAATGGAAGGGTTGGTTAGAACAAGTTTCTATCTTGTTCTGTCAGCATGAAGCAGAGCCCCCAGTAACTGCAGAAGTAGCAGAAACCTTCCCAGCTACAGCAGCACAAGTGAAAAATGCTCTAAAACATACAGTTCTTGAGGAGCATTAGTGCTGAGCAAGAGGAAGCATTTCTTCATAAATACAATTTGATTTTAGTTTACTTTGCCTTCTATTTACTTAGCATCCTTCTCCCTTTCTACAGCACAGTAGCTGCCAGCATCAATGCTTTAGCAACTGTCACCTTTGAAGACTTGGTCAAGAAAGGCTTCCCAAACCTCTCCGAGAAGATGAGCACGTGGATCAGCAAAGGCTTATGTAGGTACCCTAGATGGGTTCCATTTTTTTAGCAGCAAAGGGAATTGTGTAGAGACTTGCTCTCACAAGTGTTTCTGCTTCTGAATGTAATCCTTTATAAACTCTCAAGGTGAATATCAGCCTGGTTCTTCAATAACATTAAGTATCATTAAATATATAATACAGAAACAAGTATAGATTAATATCAACAGCCACTACTCAAAATCCTTGGAAAAGTTTAGTCTACTGAAAATATCAGAAAACACTCTTTATGACACAGAAAGAATATCAATGTAGTTATTACCACATTAATCTATAGTAGTATTAAATATTCTTGTAGAGTAATACAACTTCTATTCAAACTTAGAGCTATTGCAGAAGTCGGTTATTCAGCATTTCAGAGAAAAAATACATAAAAAACCAAAAAACCTCCAGATCATCAACATATCAGGCATCCAAAGTGACTTGCATTTTTAGGATATTTTTTACAATTATTGCATTAATATCATAAACCTTTTATGAATACCATAACATCATAAGCATTTTATTAATGTTCATAAGTATCATAGAAGAGTTAAAACAATATATTTTGTATCTCTGTAACTGTTTCTAGCCTTCTCCAGCCCTGTGTTTCCACTTACTACTTAGTTTTTTCACTCTGTACCTAGAAAAATAATTTTTATCTCTGAAACCAAGACACAGAAGCCCAAAAGTTTTAGTTGGCTTTACTCAAGACTGCTGCATACGGAGTTCTGCCTACCACAAAGTTAAAATTGGTGTCATGATGTTTATCACTTCTCAACTCATTTACTAGATTATCTTAAAAGTGACAATGAAAGGCAATAAAATTTTTCTACACGAGGCATAAATTCTAAATTAATTGCATTGCTATTGTTCTGCTTTGTAAGAAAAATCAAATCATCCAACAACCCAACAAGACTTCACACAAGACACTGGTGGGTGCCTAATGGTCCACTCTAAATACCAAACCCAATGTGCCAATTCCTCCACGCTGCCTGGTCAGCTCAGATATTATTGAATTAGAAATCAACCCCAGTGAGAACCTCATTACCTGACCTTTTCCAGGTATATTATACGGTGTCCTGTGCACTTCGATGGCTGTAGCAGCATCGCTGCTGGGAGGAGTCGTGCAGGTATTTCTTGCTTCAGAAATGCAATGAACTGAACAGATGATGCTGCCCAGCTCTGGGGGGTGCTGGGTTACCTAAACTGTTTCAGTGGGCCTTTTGCTAAGAGGAATAACTAGGAGAAAAAAGAAAATCACAAACCCCTTTAACTCCTTCACTATTTACTCACTGCTAAGAAATGATACTGAGTGTGATTCTCTCTAACTGTGCCCTGAAATCACTGCTTATCCCTTCTCCCTCACCATTTTCCTACTGAAAATTACAGACAAAAATCAGAATTGTGCATACTCCATTGAGCTGCTGCCCTGAACTCCTCTCTCTTCTCTGCACCCACAGGCTTCCCTCTCCATCCACGGGATGTGTGGGGGGCCCATGCTGGGATTATTTACACTGGGAGTTGTGTTTCCTTGCACTAACTGGAAGGTAAGGAAAAAAAAACCTGATCTAAAAGAAAATTTCTTGGTGTTGTTGGGTTAAAACTCCGCCTTGAAAATTGTTTGGATTTTTAATCTGGGCTGCTTTTCAGATTTAGAGCCAGAGGATCTAAGATCTGTTTAGGCATGCCTTTTCCTTGTCTGAATTTATCTTTTTCAATTTAAGTCTACCCAACTGTGGAATAATTGGTGATTAGATCCACATGAGGGTTTTTTAAAAAAATTTTTGGGTTTAAGTTTCATTAATAAAAATGAGACACAGAATGATTCCGATTGCTCTGCCTTTGCTATCTCGCTCAAAACACAACTGGAACTCATTCCATATCGCCCCACCAACACTCCCATCATGGTTACCAAAAGTAAAACTAAAATCTGTATCACAGCTTGGATCACAGTTTTGCTTCAACTTTTATAACTAGAGGGCACTAAAATACCACATTCTGTACCTTGGTCGAGAGAGAACAGAATTTATTTACACTGCCATAGGCTGTAACCCATCATCACCCACTCCTGCCTCATTCACGTTCACAGAGAAGCACTTTCCACACATCGCCTTTAACAGTATCTTTCTATCCTTGCCAAGGGTGCTCTTGGAGGCCTCTTAGCTGGGATCACGTTGGGTTTTTGGGCTGGTACTGGCTCTTTCATTTACCCTGCCCCACCAACAAAGTCCATCCCTCTGCAATTGTCGACCCTCAACTGCACGCTGGCGAACGGCACTGAGTCGCTGACGATGGCAGCTCCCACGGCAGCTCCAGAGAGGTATTGCCACCACCTAAACCCTGCATTTTGGCACAGAGTCCAGCCCCAGCCTGCAGCTGGGGTGCAGGCAGTAACCACAGAGCAGGCTGGGAGCGCAGATGGACTGCAGCAAGAGCTGCATTTTGCTGCCACAGGCAGGAGACAATTCGAATGCACTTGTTGCCCATCTGCAGCTGCTTTTGTCACCTCTTCACAGGCCTTTGCTGGCAGACACCTGGTACTCCCTGTCCTACCTGTACTTCAGTGCCATCAGCTGCCTGGGGTGTGTCATCACAGGGTTGTTGATAAGCTACATAACAGGTTGGTGTTTATATAAACATATATATATATAAATTAACAAACATACTTTTGCACAAGAATCTGACTCAACCGGTAAAGAAGCTTTTAAAAATCCAGCAAGCAACTCGTGAGACAAAGACCCAGGAGGAGAGGGCAGCAGGCTCTGCTCCCACTTCCCCACCTCATAGCCTGAGGCTCCCAAGGCTCATATCTAGCTATTGACTCACGTATCCTTTTCTTTTTCCAGGACCTACTAAAGGAGAAGATATCCCACCAGTGTTAATTAAGCCAGTCTGCAACCTGTTTTGCTTTTGGTCCAAAAGACTCAAAACCTTCCTCTGGTGTGGCGTGCAGCACGACAGCGTGGAGGTGAGCACCTGAACCCATCTCCTCAGCCCTGCTGTGGCCCAGGAGCAGCAGCAACACGTGCATGTACCCTCTCATGTGCTAAGCAGAGAACCAAACAGCCTTCAGCAATCGCTTTTGAACTCGTGCAAAGGATGCTGCTTAGACACTGCAGACTGGAAATGAGATCAGACAAACCCTGGGCAGTAATAAGTTACCTATTTTTCCTGTTTGCATCACATCTGGGGACTCAGGGTCTCCAGAGACAAACAGTCCATGAAATGGGGTCTGACCTCCCTCTCCCTGCCCTCCTTGCTCCATCAGCCAAGCAGGGACACAAATGCACTTTAAACCCTAGGGAGAGTTCACCAAGCTCTCACCTCCTCCTCCCACTAAGTACAGAGAGAAAGACTTAAGCAGCCCCACCTTCAGAGCCCACAGGGCTTCTCCTCTCCAGAGCAGCACCAAAGAGTAACAACCAGGCAGGGCTGCAACCACCAGCACCTGGGCTGCTCCTTCCCTCCTCCTTCACAGCAACAGGACCAGCTGGTCTTCAGGTGTCTCAAGTCTCTGTAGCTCATTAAAAAGGCACACAGAATGAACACCTTGTCTTCTTGTACTGTAGTAACAATTTTCCTTTAGTCAGAGGAAAAAGGCAGTTGAATACAGGCTTCAAACTAAAGGGATATTTTCTTTCTTTTTTTTCAGATTGACTTCGAGAAAAAACTGACTAGAGTTACTCCAAATAAAACCAGAACAGATGACACCTTCAAGAGTAATACCAACAAAGAAACCATTTGCCAGATCTCTGGCTACAATCCCGAGGAAAAATCCTATACAAACATGACCAGAGAATCTCGCCTCTAGAAGCAGAGGGACAAGGGACATTTAATCTCACTTCAGTTCTTCAGCTTTCAGAAATTAAGAACTGTTTTTATCTCGTTTACCAGCTCGTCGGTGACCAAGTAGGAACAATTGCTCTCTATGGCAATAAAGGCCAGATTTTTATTTATTAAGTTCCTGGCAGACCTGAGAAACGATCCGACAATGGGATTTTGGAAGCATTTCTGTTCTGGAAGAAATTTTTAATAAATCTTGCTGTGGAAGCTGCCTCTCAGAAGTAGCTGCACTACATCTGTATCACATGCTCTGTTCAGGAACTTGCCATTGAAGGGAAGTGTGCAGAGGTGAATTTGAGATAAAACTACTTCGGAGAAGTTTCTGAGGTCTCTCACGAAGTGAGACTGTGAATTGCCCTCTGATGGAGGGAGAGGAGGGAGGTCAGGTTAAGCCTATCCCCAGGTATTGCAAAAAGCCTCCTCACACATCATTTATATCTCATGGCCACACACAATACTGACTAGGTTGTATTAAGAAAGCCCAGCTATTATGCATAAGGGCATAAAATAATTCCTGAGTGGAAGAGGTTCAAAACACCAACATGAAGCTGTACAGTCACACAGAGAATGATAAAACCCTCTCTCCTGGTAGTTGGAGAGTATCAGATTCAGAGACCTATAACTGTGAAGACAACCAAGTCTGCTCTGAATATTTAAGGCATTTGCTCAATGCAGTGTTGTTATGTTCCACGTGCATTTCACAAGTTTAGCAACACTGGGTTCACTACAGACTTAGCATATTTTCAAGGTGTTTGCCACAAAAGAGAATCTTTTCATTTAATGTCAAAAAAAAAAGTGAGTTGGGTTGGCTAGAATTGCGTTCTCCCTAAATGCCGTTGAAGAAATACCCTAAAATTTTTTTCTTCAACTTCATATTTACAGACTAGTTTTGTTTCAACTGAAGCTGCTCATCAAGCCCATGTGTTTTCTGTATTTGTAATGGAGCCAGGCACAGGGTTTTACTAAGTCCAACATGTGCACTTACAATTGTTAATCAGTAGTTTATTATTCAGTCTTCTGTCAAGATTTAACAATAAGTCCTAGCAAGACTAGAATTCAGAGAAATTACCATTCTGATCAAATATTGTTTGTGTTGTTTACAGTTATCTTCTCCTTTCCTTTACATCCTGAGCCACTGATCCTTCCAGAGAAGAGCTAGCCTGTCCACTTTGGCTGAAAAACTGAGAACTAGGAACAGGGAAATTCTAAAGGAGCTTAAATTTAGGAATTTGTAAGTCACTGGTGAAAGCAGATCACAGATGGCTAAAAATTTGAAAATTCAGGCTATTTGTGCCTTGAGACCACAGTAATTGAGCATTTAATTAGTAAAAGTGCCCAGGCCAAACCTGAAACTACTTCCTTGCAATAGTATGGCTTGAAGACTCATGAGCACTCACTTTTCAAGTATATGTGGGGTTTTTTTCAGTAACTTGGAATATTTGGAATAATAAAGATCAAAGCCTCTTTCAAAGATATCCAAGTTTATTAATGAAAAAAAATGCAATATTCAAATGTGTATGATACAGTAAGTAGTTGCATTTGTACATGTAAACCTTGATAAAGTAAACAGCATCTCAAAGACAAACTTATGCAAAAAGTGTCTTACAACAGTTAATCCGATCTACAACTTTTTCCTCAGTGAATTATTTTAGTTCTGGGATCCATAGCGGCTTGTAAAAGTAATCTTAAAAAGAAACCAAAAGCTGACACGCCAGAGGAACTTCTAGGTTTTGCACAGAAAAGTAAATTTCTCTGAAACGTTCTCTGGTACTGTAAACTTATTTTAAATATTAGTTACAAAGTGTGGATTTACGAATAGAAAAAATAGCTGAAATTTTATTCTTACTTATTACTTAGAAATGAAGTTGTATTTAAATATTACATAAATTTCTAATATATACACATTTTAAGAAATCTCGTACGATCATGATATTGCAAGTTAGCCAGGACTATCAAAGTAAAAAATGACTGAATTACCTTATTCAGTTAGATTTTACATGAGATCATTCCAAAGAACTGAAATTTCAGTGATACTATTCCAGGTAAAAATTAGAGCCAACAGTTTGGAAGATTTTTTCAATACAAAACTCTGAGTCATTTGAATAGAACACAAAATAAAAGTGTGATCTGAATTTTTTTCCCATTTTTAACAGAAAAATCCTCATGTTCTCAGCAGTTAGAATCCCATTAGCTCTAGACTCTGTTGGGTTTAATCTTAATTTCTCACCAAGTAGCATTCTAACAAGTAGCTCATATCAATAAGAATGTAAACTGCAGAGAACATCTAACATTAGAGAGGTTAAATCAAGGAGTCAGAACGAGCCAACAGAACTAACACAAGGTAATTTCCAGCACAGGGAGGAGGGAATACACCATTAACATTTGAAGATTAAATCCAAGTCCTGGATTAAAAATTTTCCTGTATAACATGAAATAGCAAAGTGATTTCTCTACAGTTCCTTGTTGTGCCGTTAGAACTTTGTGCTGTGGTAACATTTTGCTGTCATGGCTATGACAAAATCACGTCAGTCCAAATTTCTGTCAAGTGTGGTTGCAATGGCAATATTAGGGAAAAACTGTCAATACTTAACTATTATATAAATGTAAAAATTGCAAGACTGTGTAGGGTACTTAGGATGTGCATGTGTGTGTAGGAAGGGACACAGGGAGAACAAAATGTGGTGCTTAAAGAAGTGCCTGAAAGGACAGATCCAGACACGGCACACACAGAGCACCCTGTGCTGCCTGACACTGCTTCGTCCAGTGCATACCCATTTGGAAAAAGCACCAGGCAAACTAGTCCTTGTGCACTTTCTGCTCTGGCTTCTCAGTAAGGGACATCCAAAACCAGCCTCTAAATAAATCTGCAGAATTGCCCTGTCAGACAGGAGGCAGCATGTAATAAAACGCTGAAGGTAAGTAAATAACAAGACAGAGGAGAAAAAGATCAGGATGGTTGGCCCCACATTCCATTCTCAAATCCTTGTTTTTCAGAACCTGTTGCAGTTCTCGAGCAAAACCTGCCAAAGTGAAGAGGATCCCTGTGTTTCCTCTGCTTTATCCTCAGCCTGCCTCCACATGCTGGTTGTTGCACTTTAGCCCAGAAGAACATGGGCTTTGCAAGCATGAGGTTGACCATGAAAACACTGAAGGAACTTTTTAAGCTGCTAATTTGTCCACCATAGGAATTTAAGTTTTCAACTCACTTAAACGCTTTCAAAAAGTGTCACTGTATGCATTTCAGTAGGACAAAATATGCATTGGAACAAAATAACAGGTCTGCTCAGATGTGGAATTCTGTTTGAATTCTAGTGTCAGCCTTAACACCAAATAAACATTACAGTGAAAGGCTGTCCTTGTATTTGTTTCAACCTTTGCCCCAAAATAAGCAACATCAGCACTTTATGAGGATTACAAAAAAAATAAAATTATTCTGGAAGTACTACTGCATTGTAAGCGATTGCTCATACCACTATTTTTATCTCTCTCTCTTAATAGAAATAGAAACTTAATAGAAAATGTGCTTTTTTTAATTATTATTTTCCATTAACTTTATTGCATTCATATTTAGCTGTTTGTATAAAACAAGCTTTATCGATATGTCCACTGCCCACTCAATTTATGGACATGGATGGTTTTCAGCTAACCAAAATGATATGGTGGTTGGGAATATATATGTGCTAATCTGCCTCTGAATGAGCTGTGACATAATGCAAAAGGTTAGGAAGTCCCACAGTGCCACGCGGGACTTTGCAGGTAACTCCACTGGATCCCATGGCTCCAGAAATTCTCTCTGGCAACACTCCCAGTTGGAGTCTGCAGTGGAAGAAGATGCAGCAAGGAAGCAGCAGATGTGCACTATGACATTATTAGACTGATCATCTTAGTGGCACATTAATAATAAAATATAACAGAAGTTCTTGCCTTTCCCCATAACAACACTCACCCTACAACTGTGTTTCCCAAGATATCTTTCCTTCTGCAGAACTTTCTATGAAAGACACTTCTGAAAGTGTATGAATTTTTGTATTTACTGATTTATTTTTGTATTTAACCTATTTTCATTAGTCTCTCTAGATATTCTTCTTTTGAGCTTTCCACAGGACACTATTGAGCCTAACTGTTTCTCCAAACCTATTTTATGACAAGTTGTTGTTGGAAAAGGGCCTAGCCACAGCTCATGTGTATTTTGTAGTAATGAACATACAGACTTCCAGAGAAACATCTAACAAAAACCCACTTAACCTCCATCCTCACTATCAACATTTCAGCCTTGTCACCATCAATATTTAGCTTCAATGTCCATCTAAATTTTCTCTATAAATCCTTTAGCAAAAAAACACAGGAGAGAAAGGTAACAGAAATAGCCATAGAATCATCAAATGATTAATGTTAGAAAAGACCTCCAAGATCATCAAGTCTAATCTTTGACCGAACATCACTATAACTACTAAACCACAGCAATAAGTGCCACGTTCAGTTGTTTCTTGAACACTTCCAGGGATGGGCACTTAACCACCACCCTGACCAGACCATTCCAATGCTTTCCATGAAAAAATTCTTCCTGATGTCCAACCTGAACTTCCCCTGGTGGAACTTGGGGCTATGTTGTCTTGTCCTGTCTCTAGTTGACTGGGAGAAAGGGCTGAACCCCATTTTCCTACAACCTCCTTTCAGGTGGTTGCAGAGAGTGATAAGGTATCCCCTGAGTCTTCTCTTCTCCAGACCTAACAATGCCACATCCCTTCACTGTTCCTCGTATGACTTAATCTCTAGACCCTTCAGCAGCTTCATTGCCCTTCTCTGGACCCACTCCAGCACCTCAATGTCCTTCCTGAATTAGGAGGCCCAGAATAGGACACAGCACTTGAGGTGTGGCCTCACCAGTGCCCGGTAAAGGGGGACAATCACTTCCCTGGTCCTGCTGGCCACACTATTTCTGACACAGCCCAGGATTCCACTGGCCTTCCTGGCCACCTGGGCACGCTTCTGGCTCCTGTTCAGATGGCTGTTCACCAGCACCTCCAGGTCCTTTTCCACTGGGCAGCTTTCCAGCCACTCTGCCCCCAGCCTATAGTGCTGCATGGGGTCATTGTGACCCAAGTGCTGGACTTGGCACTTTGCTGTATTGAACCTCATACAACTGTCCAGATCCCTCTGCAGAGCCTTCCTACCCTCCAGCACATCAATAATCCCACCCAGCTTAGTGTTGTCTGCAGACTTACTGCAAGTGCACTTGATCCCCTCATCCAGATCATTGACAAAGATATTAAACAGGACTGGACCCAACACTGAGCCTTGGGAACCCCACTAGTGACCAGCCACCAACTGGATGCACCTCCATTCACCACCACTCTCTGGGCACGGCCATCCAGCCAGTTTTTAACCCAGCCAAGAGTGCACCCCATCAAGCCATGGGCTTCCAGCTTCACCAGGAGAATGCTGTAGGAGACAGTTTCAAAGGCTTTACTGAAGTCATCATGATGTTTACCTTGTTTCCAAATACTAGTACTCCATCAGGACACTCAATCCCTGTGCTGGGTGAGCCTGGGCTCAACATTCAGGCAACCCTGTTGTGCTCAGTTGTGAATATTGAGCTCTTACTGCCTCCCTCTATACAGAGACAGACATTGGGCTATGATGGGGAACCTCTCGTTATTAGGATGGCTAACGAAACAGAATTCTGATTTTCCTTTTTTTTATTCACCAAAATTCAGATCTCACACATTAGGCACAAATTAAGAATAAAAAGTCATAAGAAATGAGATGTGTATCACATATCTGGACTTTTTGCCATTTCTGAAATGGAAATTTTCTTTTGTCTGAATGAAGATGCAGAATTTGGTTAGGAATAATTAAGACATTTCAAACTAATCCTTTATACATAAAAATATCTAGTTGCTCATGCAGTCTCTCCAAGGGCGCATGCATAGAGCAAAGTTGTCATAGATTAGAACTGCAACGACCTGAAGCATTTTTGCACAAATTGAGGTTCTAAAGCTTTGTCAGATTTCACAAATGCAGCCTACATGCAGTCTAGTCATACTAGTCATTTGTTTGAAAAGACAATATTTAGAATATGAAAAGGTCATTCACCATTCAAAAAATACATTATTCCTGAGGACAGTGTGTGCCTTATACTTTAGGAAAATAACGTGCAGTCAATGAAAACAGCATACTAAATGAAGTCTAGCAAAAAGGTTTCTCAGCTTAAGCAAATGGCTGGATAGTGGCAAGACTTTTACACACTGCTGATGTCCTCCAAAAGTGAAGGACATACAGAGTGTTTCTCCAAGCTTCTTGTGCTTTTCCAGTGCATAAAATGCATCATGTCAGATCTACATACTTGCCTTAAGTATACTCCTATATACCAGTGTTGAAAATAATTAATAGTATACATATATATATCTAAATCTCAAATACAAAAAGATTTTGGTTTTTATGTGTTTTTTTGAAGTCCAATTGGAATTTGCCTAAGTATGTACTGACATATGCTGATATCCACAGCAGAAAGAGGAAAGTATAAAATAATCAATAGTTCTGATTTTTGCCTGATTTTACCCTGCATCTTTATACCTTGGGCCAGCCAAGGCATTTTGTTTTTAGAGAAAAGATTAAAAAGAGCTCATCTGTGACCTTCCAAAGAACTGAAATACTATCACTATGTGGCACAGAAAGAAAAACTCTGACACAGGGTTAGTGCTGTCAAACTGTGCTCAATAACCCACAGAAGGAAACACAGAGACAATACATTAAACCAAACGGTGTCATTCTATACACACTAAGGAGAGTGCACTCATTTTTTTCTGATAACGACTCCTGAGGAACTTCATGCATAACCCAGAATACAAATAAACAAAACAGACTTTCCAAAACCTGGGAAATGGAGTTCCACCAGCTCTTTTGTCAAGTTGCCTTGTCTTGTCACAGAGAGCTGGAATTAACCAAGAAATGATGAAACTACTGAAGAACTTAAAAGTGTGATGCTAGGCTGTCTGGATACAACAGATTCTATTTATCCACTTTGATGGGGTTTGATTACTGAAATTAATTTTGTAAGAATAAAAAAGAATTATTTTGCTAATAGATGCAAGTGAATATTGGAATCACACTTTTTAGTTCAACAGGGTATTGTAAATAGTAAAAATTCAGGTCGTTTCATATCTGTCAGCAGTGATTTTGCTGCAGCTTTATCCCTAAAAATAATGTTAAAATTTGCAGCCTTTATAGATACTGTGCTTTGTTGACTGCTTTTTTAAATTTTTCTTATCCAACATAAACATTACTTAAAACAGTGCAAGAGAAACTTAACAATTGTAACTCTTTTTCTCCACGCCCTTCTCTGCAAGACATTCCTGCAAACTTATCTAAGCTGTTTAAGTGTTTTTCCCATGTTATGAAATGTTAGTAATAGACAATTTCATCACCAAAATGTGACTATAACCACAAGCAACACTGTAGTATGCTGTCTGCACATACAAACTGAAATTTGATTCTTACATGAACATCTACTTTTTATAGTGATTTTGTCCAAAAAGCCCCCCCAAACTGTAAGAAGGAATAATAATAATAATAATAATAATAATAATAATAATGATAATAATTGTAACCATTGTGTGTGTATGCATTTATATACAATCTGTATATGTATTTGTCTGTGTTTAACTCCCATGTTTTGACATATTTAGGCCAATAAAAGAAGTGTACATTCCTGGAACATTTACAATTACAGTAAGAACAGCATTGTTACCAATTGCTCTGTTTCTCCTTCCCTGAACAAGCAAGTCATGATGTTACACTGTACATCTCATATATATCTGCAGAAGCTTGCATACAATAAAAAAGTGAATTGCATTTTGAAGACTAAGTCATTTGCACTGCATGGGGATATTTCAAGTTAGCATTCTGTGAAGTCATGGAATCATTGCCCAGACAGGTCAAAAGGAACAGTAACACAGTTAGACATCTGCATGCTACACCAGAGCATGAAAATGGCAGACCTTTCATCCTGGAAGCGTGTGGAGGTGGCCTTGCCACACACAAAAGTGGAAAGACAACTCAACAGCCGTGTCATTTTCACACGGAGCTGCAATGTGGGCAATGGAATGCATTCTCCTAGTGCTGCTGTTTTCTTTTGGAATTTGGAATTTTTGGTTTTCAACTAGAAGGATAAATTAATGACACTGATGTGCAAATCTTAAACTGCATAGTATATATATTAAGCAGCCACAGACCCCTTTTTTAGGGTAGGACCACATCCACAATCTCAGCAAGAGACTAGGACAAACCTGACAAAACAGTAAGCCTGAAAGATCAAGTTATGGCCACAAAGGCAACAATTGCTCTTTTCTTTAGAGGCATTACAGATGGAACTGAGCAATCAGAAGCTGTAGAAGTAGTGGATATCATGTAAGTTGGTTTTAGTCATGCCCTTACTCTTGAAGTTCACTGGTAAATTTTGTTTTCATTACGCTGATAGAATCTTCCTGAACAGCATGAAATTCATTGCCTTTTTTTAAACCACTGTCCACGTTTTCAATCTGTCTGCACATTCCTGAGTGCCAATTCTCCTTGGAGCTCACCACAGACCAGTTACAGGTAAGGCTTTTCATTGTCACCATCGGAAACATCTGTTTTCCAGTGCCCACCAAAGTCTGAACTGTACTGCCCAGCAAGAACATATATACAGCACGAAGGGATCTCACACTGGTGCCAGACTCTAACTTCATTTTTTAACTGCACTCTGCAATTTCCAACAGTGGTATTGTTGCAGCATGGTAGTGACTAAGGCCATTCATGGTGATACTGTTTCCCATTCTTTTTCCTTTCTCTTTGCAAATGTTCCAGTTCAGCCTCATACATCATTTCCTGGACTAAGTACTTCTCTCTCCTCATTCTGTCGCACAAGTCTTTGGGCATGTCTGGAATCAGGTAGGCAATGAAGGACTTTATTCCAAAAACAAGGTGCTGAAAAGAAGAACAAAAATAATTGCTTAAAAAGTGGATAATTACTCATTTCTAGGTCCACATTTTAAAGCCTGAAAGTCCATGGCAAAACTGAAACTGAGGTTCAATTCATGACTGGAAGGCAACTCCGTCAGGTTTTTAAATAAAAATACACACTGATATGGGAGTAAATGAGTGGTCTAACAGAAATGGGGAAATGCTGAAGTCTTGTGAAAAGTCAAATTAAGTGTATAGTTATTGACTTCAATGAAGTTGTGACTGCAGGATATGCTAGTATGATTAACAAATGCAAACACTAACTACAAGTAGTCTCTGTTAAGGGCTTATAATGGAAATAGGAACCAGATTCCTGGATAGTATGCAACAC
This sequence comes from Anabacerthia variegaticeps, assembly GCA_035583185.1. NCBI lineage: Eukaryota > Metazoa > Chordata > Aves > Passeriformes > Furnariidae > Anabacerthia > Anabacerthia variegaticeps. The sequence continues at coordinate 133,533 of JAWWEW010000165.1, forward strand.
ATTCTCCAAACCTGGTATATACATTTCTACTTTTGTATTCGGTTAGAATCATGTATCATTTTCCTAACACATATGTTATCCTGCAATAACCTTGCCTAGTGTACACAAAACTTGCATTTATTTTTCAATAAAATGTGAAAGATTTGGTTGGGAACCAACATGATGTATAAGATGACTGTTAGGAAAATATGATTTTAGAGGGATTCATTAAAATAAGTGCATGCTCTGTCAATTCTCTCTGAAACAGCACACAGACAACAGTTTTGCAAAGACAATTTTTTTCCCACTTTCTTGACTGTAATGGACAAGCAGCTGATGAAAATGAAAATCTACTTATGGAGCTACTGTAAATAATCAACTCAGACTTTACAGAGGTAGAAAGGAATAGTTCCTTTCCATGACTGACCTCAAATACGATGATGAAGGCCAGTCGTGCTGCCAGGACATGCCAAAACTGCAAAGTGAATTCATACGGAGTTGAGCTCCACGGTGGGGCTCTGTAGTCTCTATACCTGCAAAGCAAACAGAAACCCACTAAGTTAGCCTGTGCTCAAAAACCTAAATATGGTCAAGTGGTCTCTAGTTCATCCCAGATCTATCTAAAAGGAAAGAAACTGAAGTGGAAGCAGACTTCAAGAGGAATGAAACAGAAAGGGGGAACAGTCCACACTAAAGGGTATTAAATAGCGCTGCTTATGAGATGGTACTTTTTGCTTCCAAAAATCCAGAGCAAACAATTTCTTTTACTGTTACAAAGCTGAAGTGTTAAGTTCACATGTGTTGACCCTAAATTGGTTCTTGTGTTTGCATATAAACATTTAAGGTTCTCCAGACAAAGTTGGCATAAATGTAACATGATTCTACTTTAAACTGATGCTCACTGCAAAACTGTTTGCAATCTCAAGCTGGGTTAGAGCCACAACAATACAAAATTTTAATTGTCTATTTTAATGAATAGACTTTGCTTAACAAAACTGAAATGAGAATTTTTACCCTTCTTGGCAGTTGGTGGAACTTTGAAATTAAATAATTCAGAGAGGCATGAAAGACAAAGTCTTGCAAGGTTTCCAATGTGTTAGTAGTGTGTCCTACCACGCTCTGCCTGCACCTGAAACTTCATGTTGAACAAATTCCAATGCTTTTATAGGCAAAAGAGAAACTATTAGACCAGCAATTTAAGCACTGACTTTCAATTTACTGGCTGCATTAATGTCCATCCTGTATTACAAAAAGAGCACTGAAACATACCGACAGTATCCCGAGTATCCCATCCCAAGTTCACTCAAATCAAATACTGATAAACTGCTGTTGACATATCCTTTTAGGCATCTGAAAGGAAAAGCCAAAGGGTCAGGACCTTCTTCACAAAGTGGTTATACAGCACAGATCCTGTATGTAAGCATATTCTGCTATCACATATTGTGAGCATTTATTCGCTTATCAGGACAAAAGCAATTCTAACATTTTATGCAGAGAAGCAAAGTTTACTGGAAAGAACAGAATAGCATCTGTTTCAGATATAACCTTGTTTAAAAACATATTTTCAGCATTTATTATGGTCTTGTTTCTTATCTACCAGGAGATATAAACAAAAAATTGTTGCTAGTGTTCTACACTGTTTGCTAAAATTACTGAACTCTGAAAGATGGTGAGAGAGGCAGAGAGCAGAATAAAACACAGGGAAGGGGAAGGGGCAGGGGCAAGGGGAAGGGGGACAGGGGAAAGCGGACAGGGGACAGGGGCC
>JAWWEW010000165.1:135748-155263 GCA_035583185.1 Anabacerthia variegaticeps
AAAGGGAAAGGGAAAGGGAAAGGGAAAGGGAAAGGGAAAGGGAAAGGGAAAGGGAAAGGGAAAGGGAAAGGGAAGAATAAACTGATCCAATGTACACCAAACTTTGTTGTTTGCATTCAGAAGGGAAGACAAGGTTTTCCACTTTACTTTGCAAACTGTTTGGAATCACTGTGAAGGTTTGCACAGATGTAAAAGAGAATGACATTTGTTATATTTTAAGTATGTTCTCACAGAAATACAGCAGCAAAAGGGTGCTTCCACTGAAATATATATGCATATATAAAGAATATCTTAATTACTTTTCTTGTCTGTATCCTTGGTCTGTACAGGGACCATATTTGTATGCATAGACAAAACGTGGAATGTAATCAGAAGTAATGGCAATAACAAAGGCATTGGTGATGACAGCCAGAACTCCAATTCCTTCCAGAATTCCATACCAGATACCTAGAAATAAGAGAAATGACAACAAAGTTATCAGGATTTTATAGTCACATTGTCATATAAAGTCATACTATGATAATAAAGTCATTATTACTCATAATAAAGTCATTATTACTCATATCTTATTGGGAAAGAATTATGAGAAAAACTAGGCAAGTTCTTTTAAAATCAAAACTGAATTTAGTCCTTACATTTAATTTCTAAATTCAATTGATTTTAAACCTAGAGTTCCACAAATCAGAAGCTTGAAATACTATTTAGCCTGTTTTTAATATTCAAACTATTATGATTCCTTATTGGAAATGAAAAACAAATTTGAAGAATCCTCTTGACAAAGCAACCGAGTGTCCTTTTGTTGCTTAACAGGAGAGTTGTCCTTGAGACCTGTAGGTTCTATTATCATCTTGAAACACAAACTATTTCAGGAGTTAGGCTGCTTTAAAGAAGAAAACACACAGGGCTGGTCATTAGGTTCTCTCACCTATATCTGTCGCCCTTGCAGGCATGGGTCTTCGCCACTGAGTGACAAACTTGTACGCATCTAACCTGATCTCTATGATGTTGTTAAGCAGTGCCAGGAGAGGAGCCAAGGGGAAGGCAGCAACAAAGATGGTGGTGAAGCCAAACTGTAAAACTAGACAGGCATTTCTGTGGTTAGAAACTGGAAAGGCAAAAGATCTTTTCATGTGCAACACAGTTCCACTTTCTGAAGCAAACCACACCTCCCTAAATCTGCTCACCCATCTCTAAATATTCATCCATTAAACCGTGGAGATTCATAGGCTGCAGATTCCAATCTTTTTCCCACTGAGGTAGAGAAATTTTATTCTCCATTGATTGCCCTCTTCTCTTCATTTTGCGTCGTGACCACCAATTCTGTAATAAACTTTATTAGATAAAGAGAGTATTATTGACTGTGTCTGCTCAGTAATTTAAAATATTTTCTGGTATTGTTTTGAAGGAAGTAAGCCTATTCTGAACAGCATCTGAATGCTTACTTAGGTATTTTTGCGAAATATTTACAATATCATCTAAAATACAGTTCAAAGAATTTATAAAAGTTCTCAAGATTCTGCATTATGATGTTAATTATGTCTTTAATGTAGCATGTTCAGCATTGTACAAATAAGCTTTTCAGAACATGGAACATGCTTGGATGGACTTTTTTTTTTATTGTAGCTTTTACCTGAATGACTAAATAAAAAATAAATAAATAAAATTTTAAAAAATGCATAGGAAGAGCATTAAAAAATACATTCTTTTATTTTCAATTCTGTAAAAGACTAAGTAAGTAGAACTCTGCTCAGTAAGAACTCTATGCTGGAATACAGTGAATAGTAGAATACATCTATTTTTTAACTAACCTAAAGATCTAGATGCCCTACAGAATTTTATGTTTTTTGAAATAGGAAAAATTGTTTAAAATTGTGTTGCTGAATGCTGAAGCTACAAATATTTAAGACTATGTTTCATCAAACAGTGCAGATATCTTTTCACAAAGTAGTTATAAATATTAAGTAGATAGTAGCTCACAAATTAAAGTGTTATACAAATGAATAATATTATCCAGTACTGACACAGGGGGCAATTAAAGACAACTATTTGTTTCTAGACATTCAGGAAAAGAGACTGAAGATGGAAAACAATTTTCTTATAAGTATTTCAATAAACTGCTACTATTTTTTCTCGAGGTAATTTAGTGTTTGGCTCTCTTTTACTGAAAGAGCAACTGTTGCCAAAGTTGCAAACAATGGCATTGTCAAAACAAAACACCTCTTTCCAATACAGAACACAAGCACATTCTAAAATAAATTCTAGACAGAGCTAAATCCTGCCGGGCTGAGAAGACAGGAAGCCTGGCAGTTCAAGGAGCTTTGTCCTTTGCAAAAATCCACGTTTCACAACACACACTACACTGCCCTTCATTTGCAGAAAAACTGCATGTTGTGAGCATAACCCTTTCTGACATGTTTTCAAGGTTGGGACTTCAATTAAATTAATATTTGATGATCAACCTTTGCTGAAAAGATATTCTTCCAGTTTCAAGAAAACTGTAAGACTCCTAGCCCATTAGTCTCTTCGGAGGTTGAAGAGCTCTGTTTGTATTAGGGAAAATGAAATCATAATAAACAACTTAGATGGTTAACACACCCCAGGAAGTTTTGTCTCAGAGCAGCAGTTAATGCTTCCCTCGGGAATAAACTTCCAGTATGCGAGATGCAAAAAGTGAAAACAGTCTCCAAACATAAAAATACTTCTCCCTATCGTTGAATCACCTTAAAATGTATTCACTATTTGTAAAAGAAACTTTAACATCTGAACTTACGGATAGCCCAGTTCCATGAAGTTGTTCCACATTTGTTTCAAAACCATAATAACTCCCATTTGTAAGCACAGATCTATCAAGCAGCCACTAGGATGACACTGAAATGAAGTGGGAAAAGAGCAATAGCTAAAATAAGAGAATTCCTTTATTTGTTCAGAGAGTACATGAAAAATACTACATATATTTGGTGAAAAACACTAATCTGTATCTACATAAATAGTAAAAAAATACTTATAAGGGAAATATTAAGACAGACTTCAGCTGAATAACCATATTATTTCTTGGAGAACTAGATCATGTTACCTAAGCTAAAGGTATGTGTGCTAGATATATGGCAAACATACATGACCATTTCACTTAGATCAATACATACTTATTCATTTCAAATGAATGGAACAATATTACATTTGCAATATTCTAAGTCCATAAAGAGACTGAATTTCTGGTACTGGTATCTTAACTACATAGACTGCCACACTAAAACGTTTAGTAATTACAGAACCATTTTTTCAGACCATGGACTACAAAGTTCTGATGTTTTACTGTGTGGCTACCAAGGTTCAGTAGAAGAAACCCGTTTTTCAGAGATAAGAGATAAATTCAGCATGCTGGTGAGTTGCAATCCTAACACATTCTCCAGTTAAATTTTCAAAACAGTATTTTTCTTCTTTTAAATCACAGGATTATCAATCAGTTTGGGTTGGAAAGAACCTCCTAAGATCATCTGGTCCATGCTCCTGCAATAAGCATGACCACTTTCAACCAGATAAGGTTGCTCAAAGCTCCATCCAACCTGACCATGAATGTTTCCAGTGATAGGACATCCACCACCTCTCTAGCTAACCTGTTCCACTGTTTCACCATTCTCACATTAAAAAAAGAAATAAAATTAATCTTTTCCGTATACTTAGTCTAAATCTACCCTCTCTTAGACTAAAACCATTACCCCTTGTCCTGTCTCAACAGGCCCTCCTAAAAGTTTGTGCCCATCTTTTTTATAAGCCCCCTTAAGTACTGAAAGGCAGCAATAATGTCTCCTCAGAGCTTTCTCTTCTCCAGGCTGAACAACTCCAACTCTCTCAGCCTGTCTTCAGAGGAGAGGCACTCCAGCTCTGAGTCTTTCTGTGTCTCTCCTCTGGACCCACTCCAACAGATCCATGTCTCTTCTGTGCTGATAGAAATTTAAGAAGCTGATAAAAAAAGCTGATCGCTTTTTATTTATATCCTCCATTCAAAAATTCCCCACACCCAGGGGATTCCAATGTCATAGCACTTAGCAATGCTTGTGAGGGAAGGGACTATCACTGTTTACTCTTCCCACAGACAGAGGCAGAAAGAACAGTGTGTTTCAGGCAGAGCCACTCAGCACAGTGAAGAAAACAGCAGGAATAACACACCTGTCTCCTATCTTTTGCTATAAATAAGAGTTTACAATTCAGTGCACATGCATGGACAAATAAATCCTTCAAACTGGGCATTCATGTCCTTCAGCCATTTCCTTTTTACTCCTGGAAATATCACAGGGACACGAAACAGGATTGCTTACCTCCTCCAGCCTCCATCTGTTAAAAAGCTTATTGTACTTTCCTGGGCGGCCTGCAAATCTGGAAAATAAGATTTCTGTTTCTCAGTGGACATTCCAAGAACACCCTGTATCTGTAGTTATTTCACAACATCCACTGATTAAACACAAGAAATATCAACAGATTAAATCACACAGGCTTCAACCTGGTATCTGTAGGATATGGAAGTTTCAGAACACCATCAAGGACCATCATTTTGAAAATGATCCTAAGCTTTTATTATTTCCTGAGCAAAAATCCCAGGTTCAGAGGTTTTGCATGTTAGATATCCAGATCTAATCTAAAAGATAAGCCATTGCAATACAGAGGAATTTACTGCAGCACAGGGATCTGCTTGCCCACCCAAAGTGTACACTTGATTTGCAAAACAAATCCAATCAAAATTCTTGATGACCTCAGTCAAAGTTATAAATGACAGAGCAAGAAACCTGTGCCTGGTCCTACTAGACACAGGAGAGAGCAAGACACAAATAAGTTTAGATACTGTATGGCAAATACACCACCAGATGTAACAAACAGCACCACCAGACTTTACAAAAAGCATTTTGTTTGTCTGATTCTTTGCTTTTGTTGTTGTTTTTTTGCAAACAATCTTGAACTGAAAGTATACTCTAACACCTCACAGAAGGCACTCTGAAATATTTTGTAGGTTCTGGAGGAATGATAGGTGTGACCATAACAAAACTGAGCTGAAGGTAAAGGAAGGTTAGACCTGTACTGTATCTCACATATCTCAGGACTGAGCTGAAGATACACACACAAACTGGAGCCAGAACTGCTGCTTCCTACTCTCATACAGGATTTGTTAGACAATATTTACTGTTTATAGAACAGCATCCTAGGAAACATAAGTCAAGGGGAATTAAAAGAAAAAATTAATAAAGCCTATTAGCACAGGGCTAAACACAGACCTACACTGAGGCAGTGGATGTATTTTCAAAAGCTCTGAATTCTCTTTTAGTAGAAAAGGCATGCATATAGACCCACTTAAAAAGCAGAATTTTTACTCTAGTTTCATGGATCATTTCAAGGGTCCAAACCCCACATATAGTTAAAAATATTTAATTTAGTGTTAATTATCCTGAGAACCTGGCTCTCACCTAAACCTTACGGTCAAACTGTTACTGTATTTTCTTCAAACCTGTAAAATTAATAAGGATTTTGAGTTCTGTGCAAGTTTTCCTTCACGTGCAGCTGGCAAAGATAACTTACCTGCCAAGAAAAAAGGCAATGTAGAAGATGGAGCTGTTCAAGTTGACAAACTGGAAGAGGAACATTTTCAAGGCAAAGCTGTTTTCCCATTCTGATTCTGTTCTAGGGTGCTCTTCAAAAAGACACAATATACATTATAGCAACAAAAAAGAAATGGAGTTATGCATAACTTTGCTCACTCCCAATCAATGCTACCAACACGAGAAATGGTTTCAATGCAAAGTGCCCCATCAGGTTGCTTTTTTTTTTATCCCTGAAAGTTTTCAGTCTACAGATCACAAAACCATTGCCCCAGCTCAGGTTATGCCATTTCTACGTGGAAAAAGGAGATGCAAGTCCCTCAGTACAGCATAGATCACAATTCTCTGGGAAGATACCTGTTCTATTTCCATGAAATATCTCTGAATTCAGTGTGAGTCTTTCATTTTAAGGCTAAAGGTATCTTGATTCAAATAAAAACACACAGCACAGTAAAAACCAAAACCAAATCAACAAAAAAAATCCCACAAAACAAAACAAAAAACTCCAAACCAACAAGAACAAAAAAAAAAGACCAAAAAGCAAAAGCACTTGCCAAGGAAAGCAGAGGTGAAAGAAACAACCAACAGCCAGTTGATTTCTCCCCCAAGCATCTCACCTTCTAAATGTTTCTGTAAGGTCACTACTCTATCCTCAAGACTTCCCCATCCTAATGCTTGTGGAGTGACAAACAGGTTATAATTCAGTGAGGAAAGGACAGAGGTTCTTTTTTGGCTTCTTTAGGAAAGCAATGTAGAAATGCTTGTAGGGCCACCAGTGTTCTGTGTGGGTCTGCAGTGCCCTGGATATTTTTCCTTAAGGTTTGTACAGACTTTTTCATGTGTAAATTAGAACTTGGTGATAATGATTAAAAATCATTTTTTTACAAAGTCCATCTTTGGTGGATGTATCAAATTTGGACTATACTACACCAAAAACTACATTAAAGCACATACATGAGTGGTAAGCCTAAACTGCCTGGAGTTGTACTACTTAATTACTCTGGTCTAATGATGGCTAAATGTGGATACAAATACACAGGATAGCTTTACATATGGACCCTTGTTCCAAAAAGTTAAGGTGTCCTTCTTTGATCTAAAAGGCTTTAGGAAGAGTAATGAATTACCTAGCTCCAACACCTAATGCTCCATCATATTTGATTCAAGAAACCATCCTTTTTTTTTAATTCTTTCATATATTTTGGGAAAAAACAGCTTGTGCACTTAAACAATTATTTTCTTTCCCATTCCCTGGTCTGCAACAATATAATACATTTTAAAAGGAATAGAAATAAGTTTGATCTAAAATAATACTTTAAAATATTTTAATGCTTTGAGTAAGTTGACTGTACATTCTGAGCCTTGCTAACCTGTTTAACTGCCTGTCACCTGGAGCACTATAAAATTTGGAGCGCCCTGTTTAGCACTTTAACCAGAAGAGGGAGCTATTGAATGTGAGCAGCCAGCTCGTGTTTAACCCAGGAGAGATGACTTACACATTTTGACAGGGGCTAAAAGTCAGGATGTAAAAACACTAAACGGTGACACATTGACACTGTCGGAGATCATAAATTCTGTCTCTGCTTTCGTGTCTTCTATAAGGTAGAAAGCTTGATATCCGTGACTGAATCACAGCTAGAGGCTTCAGTACAGAATTTTAATGTGAAAAAATTAGAACTACTTTAAAATTCATGACTTAATAATTTTATCTCGGACAACACAATTTTATCTTAACCCTTTTTTTTTTCCATATGAAAGTTCAAATTAAAATTACTAAAAAATAACCAAGGACTTGGGGAAAACTGTAAAAACCTTTTAGCATTCGAAGAAGGAAAGTATTTTGACCTTTGCTCCAAAATAAGGTGAGTTTTTCAATGTATATGAATATGCAATATGAGAAACTGAAAGAAGTAGAAGAATAAATTCCTTACTTTTCTATTATTTTCCCAGTAATTAATTAATAACAATTTCTCTTCTTTCTTTGACATTTCTCACTTCTTTAGGGAAATGCCAGAAATGTACCATGCATAGATGAAGTTTTCAAAACCCTACTTTATGGTACATGCCACAGCCAGCAAGAACCACACCATTAGTGACGAGCTACATACCTAAGTCTGTCAGGAGATAGGCAACCTTCTCATACACCTAAAACAGAAATGAGATATGGTCTAAGTATAGCACAGCCTGGCTGTTGTGATATCAATGCAGAATGAAAACAAGCATCAAAAGCAGAGGTATTCTGTTGCCCTACAGCATCAAGGTATCTGCACAGAGAAGTAATGTAGCTACATGAATAGAGTTTCCTATAAAGACTTTGCTGAACTGCTTTTGTCCAGTTTTCTTTGCCCATGTAAATGAATGTAAGTATATATACAAAATATACAATAAAGATAAAACAAGCAAATAGACAAAAAGAAATATTCAGACATCAATGGTTCTCTTAATCAACAGCTAGATGTTTATCCTCTAACTTCAGGATCAAACCCATGTGATGTAAAAGTAGGCAGAGGCCTTTAGACAGTGCAGTTTTCCTTTGCATGGATGATATCCTCAGCCTTGAGGTTGAGGATATCAGCCTTCTACTGAAAACTCCCTTATCTCTCAAAATCCTGTCTCCTGTGTTTACTTGAAATGACACTTAGCACAAGGCAGTTACCAACTCTGAAAAATATTTCCTTGAGTATTGACTATAAATAGCAAGTTGGTTTGGGTAGCTTTGCTTGTTCACTTGAATGTACTTTTTATGACTCAGAATGATCATATATAGCAACAGAAATAAATACATGACTCTGATTAGAAGAAATGAGCGTGCAATCTCCCTAAGATAATTAAAGCCATTGTTTGCTGGGCTATTATTCCTTTTTACCTGTTTGTGCTTGCATGGGAGCAGAGAGATGATAAATAATTTTGCAGCTGAAAGAACACAGTTTCTATCCATGTACATAGTGCTACAACAGCAAATGATTAAATCCCTGCTGTTACATGACAGAAAAACCTTACACCAAAATCATGGATCACAGTAATTCCAGGAATGTGCAACACTGATATCACAGCTGCATTTTAAATGAAAGGGAAAAATTAAAAGTCATCAATTAAAAACAACCTAAAAAAGAAATTGTCAGCCAAGGAAATAATGTAGCTTCATGTAGAGATGTACTGTAAAAAGTAATACAAAAAAAAGGCAAAAGTGCAAATATAGAAAGCAGGAGTCTGTACCCCTGTGACTTGGTGACATAAGCAAAGATGTGCACTCACAAATTAAAGAGGGATTGGAGAAAAACATTATCAACCCACTGAAATACCATCTCCAAACACTGCTCCATGAATAAGCACAAACATGTACAAATGTGATACCTGGTAAACTCAGTAAGCTCCTAAGAATTACTCTTAAATTAATCACTCCTTTAAAAGAGCAGAAGACTTACAACATTGAGTGACATGATGATCATAAAATTGATACAGACTCCAGTGCCAGACGTTGCAAACTGCCAATACTTCTTGATGAAATACCACTTGAAAGAAGCAAACTGCTCCATGGCTACCAGTCGATACACCACGACTGCAAACACTGCGGTGAGGACCAGTGAGATCTGCAAGTGTGTATTGATGAGTAGAGATATGGGAACAAAAGAAATCACACCTAAAATAATATCCACTGAAACAACAAATCAACAGGTGTTTGAAGGATTTCTATTTGTTTTGGAGAACAGAATTTGAGAGAACAAAAATACTAGTTAAGTTAAAAAAATTTTTTACAGTTCTTTTACAATATAACTACATTCCATCTTTTGAAAGAGATCCCTAAAGAAGCAGCAAGACTGAGACCATCAGTTGTGCCTATATTATGGAAATCCAGTAATCTTAATGAATGCACTCATGATGAGTTGCCATTTATATCAGCGTAAGATGAATTACAATAAAATAATTCTAATATTATGAAACATCACCATGAAGAATATTCCTGAGACAGACACCATCAGTCGACTGAGCTTATCAGGGAAGGGTTGAAAAGGTTCAGGTTTTCCCGTGATGGGGTTTACTCTTTCCACTTGGGAATATTTAGCTTCAAACTGGGGACGCAGCTCTTCCTGGAATGACAGGGTAGATTCCATTTATTGCATTACTTATTTCTCTCAAGAATCAGACATAAATGTGCTATGAAGTAGAAAATTATACTGATACAAATTATTTTTTATAATGCTTCAACACAAATACCTAAAAAATTCCCTCTTTTGAAAATCCTTGGAAACAGGGCCAGAGACCAGCAAAGAACAGAAACCGTAAGAGCCTTCCCCACTGTGTGAGGATATTAAAAAGGCTGACTTAGACTCTAGATTGTCTGCAGAAATGGGTAAGAAAACTAATGTCAGTTATAATGGTGCTTTCTGTGGTATGAAACCATTTATTAAAAGCCACCAGCTTGTATCCACCCCTCTATGGAAACTATAAACCAAGTAATGGTAAAGTCTATCAACTTAAACTCCAATTAAATCATCAAAATAATTAAATTGCAGCTATGCTAATGATTTATGAAGTAATAAAATCATTTTGCTATTCCTGATGCTGATAGCAAAATGTTCAAAGGATAATCTATGCCTCTTAAAAAGATATAAAATCTAGTTTCTGTCCCTTTTGCTTTTCTTGGTCCCGTTTTAAGGCAGAATCAGGAATTTCCACTACAAGAAACCATAGAACTCAAAGAATCTGTGCTGGCATCAGCAGTAGCTCTTGTCCTCTGTACAGAAAGTATTTCCACTCAGTTTTTCAAAGGATACTTTTGATAAATGTAGAATTATATTTGGAATCATAATGCTACTTGCAGAAGGCAAAGTATCCTGGTATAGTCTCAAATATACCTGCTTATTCTGCAACCAGTTTTATAAATACAAACATGATCTCAATTACAAACTCAGATGATGACATGCAATATGGATTGATATTTACACTTAAAACATGCTGACAACAACTTTACAAGTTTACTTCTATTTCTTCTTACCTCTTCATCTTCCCAGTCTATGAGGTCCCAGTCATAGGTTAATACAGCTCTCCGCCTTTTCCAAAACTCTAGAAAGACTGTTGCTGTGGAAAACAACTGCAGTTTAACTATAGCAAAAAAAAAGGGCCATGCAGATCTCACAAAAATCAGTAATGTAATGTGATAACTGCCATTAGCCACTTTCTGACAGTTTTCCCCAGAGAATCTGAAAACTCTGAGTAACTTCAGGATAATCACTGTTAAAATTTAAACACTCTTTTCCATGTTTATCTCAGAGTCATTTATTTTGTTGTCTGCTATATCTATACAGAGACAGGTACCCAGCAATATGAGACAGTACCATACCTTTTAATTTTGCTTTTAATTTTATCCAAAATGCAACATCTTTCCTTGAAGAAATGATACGCATACACAATGGTAACTATTGATAAACAGTCAAAGTGTGATCACATTTCATTCAGTTCTAATCAAGACAACTTCACTTCTTTCCCATCTATACCAGTTTTATACTGTAACAGTTTTACTACTAAGTAATTCTTTAAACAATTATTTCTCATCTAAGCGTGAGATCATAACCAGATTCTCCATGTACTTAGGGGTTCTGCTAATAAGACCAGCACCCAGCTCTCCTATTTAAGCAGCTAACTATACCTGTCAACTAAAGGATGTTTTTCCAGACTCATCTGATGTCTTAAAAATGGTGCAATACTCTCTTTCCCACAACAGAATAGACTTCATGGTAATTTTGCTGTTCTACAGGACTACTGAGGAAAAAAAAAAGATAAAAGTATAGAAAAACCCTTTGCATGTTGGAAGAAAAGTAATTCACAGCACTTCTCTTGTGCTGTAAAGTTCTAGTCTAAATGACCGCAAAAAAAATCAGAATTTTGAAATTCAAGCATCTGTCCAGTTCTACAGAAAGCCTGGATCCTTTCTAGCTTTGCCTTTATTTTACTGCATCACACTGCTAACACCATTGTCTCCAACTGCTTTCCATGCAGTCCAGCCCCTCCAGTGCTGCTTGTGAGGAACTCACTGACTCATCCCTTATCATGATCTCCGCACTCTGAAGATGATAAGCCTTGGCTTTTATCAATTGTTTCTCTAGAAAAACAAGACATACGTGACTAAGCCAACCATTTGAACATAAAGATGAGACCATTCTTGTTCTACCATCGCCTTGACCTGGCAGAGCTTTTCTCTGCTGCTCAAGGGTTCAGGATAATTCAGTTTAGAGGTCACACATAAGCCTCCAGTTTCCCAGAGAAAACATTATCTGATGCCTCTCCTGCTTTTCCCTGGGCACACTGCTGTCCATTTTACAGTTCCGATTGCTGTTCTGAATTTTAAATCCCATAATACATGCTGCAGTTCCTTTTCTTTTGTCAAACATTGTGGTAAAAACCCACTCATTTAGAGATTCTTTTATTCAGTGCTCCACAATATAGTCTGCAATTACCCACTGTACACTTCCAGAAATTTCTTTCAATCCTTATTAAAGTTACCTTACGTTTATGGCCCTTACACTAGCAATACTCACACTGATGAAGATCTAAAATCATATAATTATAGAATCATTTAGCTTGAAAAAAACCTCAAAGATCATCAAGTCCAATCATTAACCCAGCACTGCCAAGTTCCCCACTAAACCAAGTCCCTAAGTGGAATATTTACACATCTTTTAAAGGCCTCTTGGTATGGTGACTTCCCCACTTCCCTGGGCAGCCCATTCCAACGCTTGACAACCCTTTTGGTAAAAATTTTTCCTAATCTCCACCCTAAACCTCCCCTGGCACACCATGAGACCGTTTCCTGTCACCCTGCTGCTCAGGAGAAGAGACTGACACCCAGCTCACTCCAGCCTCCTGTCAGGTGGTTACACAGAGCACTAAGGTCCCCCTGAGCCCTTTTGTCCCAGGCTAAACACCTCCAGCTTTGTCAGCCACTGCTCAAAAGACTTGTGGTCCACGCCCTTTCTCAGCTCCTCTGCCCTTCTCCAGCCACGCTCCAGGCACCTCTGTATCTGTGTTGTATTACAGAGCCCAAGACTAACACATGGTTTGAGGTGTGCCCTCTCCAGTGCCCACTACAGGAGGATAATCGGTGCCCTGGACCTGCTGGCCACACTATCCCTGACACAGGTCAGCATTCCATTGGCCTTCCTGGCCACCTGGGCACACACTGGCTCACGTTCACTGGGCTGTGAACCAGCATCCCAGGTCCTTTTCCACTGGGCAGCTTTCCAGCCACTGTCCCCAGCCTACAGTGCTGCAGGGCATTGTTGTGACCCAGGTGCTGGACTTGGCATGTGGCCTTGTTGAATATCATACAATTGGCCTCAGCCCACTGATCCAGCCTGTCCAGATCCCTCTACTGAGCTTTCCTACCCTCCAGCAGATCAGCACTCCAACCCTACCTGGCTGGTCTGCAAACTTGCTAAGGGTGCCCTCAATTCCCTTCTCCAGATCATTCACAAAGATATTTAGACAGGACTGGCCCCAGTACTGCCCCCTGGGGAACCCCACTCGTGACGAGCCACCAACCAATGTAACTCCATTCACCATCACTCTCTGGGCAAAGAGTGCACTCATTCAGACCGTGAGTATCTAATTTCTCCAGGAGAATGCTGTGGGAAACAGTGTCAAAGGCTTTACTAAAGCCCACATAGTCCACATCCACAGTATGCAGGCATGTGCTTTACATAGTTCTTAATCTCTGAGAAAATGAGTAGGGTGGTATTTGATGGTTAAGACAGGAAAGATTGGTTGTGTGTGGATACAATCTTAAGCAAAACAAGAATTTGACACTGTCAACAGAATAAACGATGAATGGCTGCAGTTAAATACTATGGAAGGAAAAAAAAAGAACCCGAGACTATTATGTAAGCACATCACTTCCAAATGTTTTATAAACATCACTGTGAAAAAATAAGTGGTGTATCTATTCCCTAAAATATTACTGCAAAGAGGATATTCAATAAGGAGCTGGGGATTGTCTCCACTGCCTCTCTGCAGAGTTTCATCATAGCCAGCCAGGCCACTTCTAAATTACTCTTCACAATTACTTATTCAGTTTCATTAGTTGGACTGTTCTACAGCAAAACTATGCAATAAAAACAGTCCTACCAACTTGGTACCACACCTACTACTGAGAAATACTCTTCAGAATTGAAACTGGCACTTAAAAGATATCAGCTATTGCTGAAGGATAGCTGAGTCTCCTCCCACGCTCCTGGAGTGCTCTGAACCACTTTGCCTCCATATGGCCACAGCTCTGAATCTGCTCACACTTGGGCTCACTGCTGGAGCTTTTGCCCTCCAGGAACAGTGGGCCAGCACTCAGAACCAGCAGGTGCACAATCCTAAGCCAAGAACTGAGTCACAAACACCTTCCTTTAGGTAAGTCCCTCAGGTAAACAGTTTTTACTTTCGTAACAGAAGAATTAAACTGCTAACAAACAAAAGAGGGAGCAAGCACACCTTCCCAGGACAGCACTAGAGAGGCATGACTTGTGTAGTACTGCACTAGATATATTTTAACAGAATTTCAGACTATATAGTTAAGGTATTGATATTTTTCAAATATTACATATCTATTCAAATAACCTTTCTTTTCAAAAGCTCTCAGAAAGGCACACTATAATGTGTGCATGCTGATGTGAAGAATACTGCTGACCCCAGTATACCCCTTGTCATTTGGTTAATGCTGTGTAAGATTTGGACACACACTCGTGGTGCCTGTTTTCAGATCTCACGTCAATCAGATGCCTGTCCACCCAGGCACAGCAGTAAATGTGAGATGGAAGCTTGCTGATACACACTGCAGAGAACGTTAGATTCCAAAGAAATAAACCACAAACCAGGAAACCAAAACCAAAGTATCAGACCCTGTCCTCCCTCCTGCCACAGACCACCCCATCTCATGCCACATAAACTATTTACTTCCCCCAAAAGGGATATTAGAAAGTGTAGAACTTGATCCATCTCACAGAACTTCCACTTGTCCATGCAGTACTTTCAAGAAAACACCACCAGCTGTTTCCATATAAACGCTTCCTGTAGATACCATATCCTCAATGCTTATCTCAAGGATAAGTTATGAAACAGTATTTGCACTTGATTCCTTAAAAATTTAAAGTGGAAACAGATGACAACATCATGGCATTCCACTCAAACAGTCACACAATACTGAAACATATTTGAGTCTCTCTTCACCACATACCAGTCTAGAATAAATATACATAAAGGATTAAAGAATAAAAAAGGCACAGGTCAACTGGATGAGTATATGAAGTTCTATGTGATGTGCCTGACTTTTTCATTCCTACTTTAATCCAGTATTTTTTTATATAAAACCTAAAGAGAGGAGCAACACCTTCAGATCCCTAGCTGGTTATGTAAAAATTCATAATGTCTGATAAATTCAGAAAACGTGGATTTACATTGTTCTCTTAAATTATTGCTAATAGGTACATATTTGGAGACAGGATCAGATCCCTTTCTAGCAGCATGCTTTTCTTAACAGAATTTTATTTATAGCTGCTTTATTTTGTAGAAGACAGGCCTTTGCCAGTGTTCATCTCACCAAGTGTAAGAAACTGTGATAAGAAGCAGCTATCTTTTGTTAACCTAATAGTTGCATAGCACTCAGAGCAACAGTTCCTCCAGCTTACAGACAGCAGTCACTCTTCTGAAACACGAGCTCAAAGACTTTGAAATTATTAAGCAACAAGCACTGTCTGCCCACTTTACCATAAGCACTGCAATCTGTGTGGCCTCTGCGGTGACAGAGCTGGGTCTGAGCGCCCAGAGTTGGTGGGGCTGGTTCCCAGGGGAGTGGTGAAGGGCTGCCCCACCTCACCTCACCTCGCCTCTCCAGCACAGCATGTTCCTGACCGCTGTCACACACGTCACACAGCCACCCTTATTGTCCCTGCACTCCCCTCTCCCCACCAGACTAACTGCACTCGGGGCCACAGCAGTATTTCAACAGGTTCTTTCATGTTTTGTAGCGCTCAAAGGTAAGTCTGAGGGGGTTTTAATGCTTATGAGTGGATCTTATTAATAATGACAGTATCCTTTTATACTGTGGTTCAGGCAGGCAATTGGTACTGTTGCAGTCAAATGCTATGTAGAGTATATTTCTGAGAAAATAATTGAAAATAAAAACCATTTAGTGATTCAAACATTAAAGCAGAGAAGTAGCAATCATAAGCAATGGCAGACAGTATTTACCTCAAACTCATACTTCTCTTTTGTGGGTATTTATGCTCCTTATCAAGGAAGTACAGAATTTCTCTCAAAGTAGGTTCAGAGCCCTTTTTAAATGCTGGGGAGGGTTGATGGTGGTGGTGAAGAGAAGTATTCTGTGTATGTCACTTCAGGGCAAAGTTCTGGTAGAAACTACATTGTTATTGCTTTGATGAGTTTAGTTCCACCAAAAATGAATATGAAACACACACTTTGGAAGTTTGGCCAGTGCACTTATACTAGTCGGCCAGTGCACTTATACTAGTCAGGTTATTAGACGTTAACAGAGGGTAAAAATTGAATTAATTATAACCTACAGTTCATATTTATATTCCTCTTCATAATTCACTAAAAAATTATAGACATTATTTTCTCATAACAAAAATTAAAATATATTTAAGCTTAACAATGTAATGTTCGTTGCTCAGTAACTTTAGAAGTATCTAATTCTTGGAGAGCAATATGACTTTCAGAGCAAAGAGTCACATGAACAAACATCCAGTATGTTTCTGGGACCATCATTTGCAATTATTTCTCTCTGAATTCTAGAAGTTAAATTCTCTATCTCTCTTTTTATATGTGCCATCTATTTTTGGTTCCCTGATGGTAAAGGATGGTAAGGTAAAAATTATCTGCTTTATGAGGCTTTTTCAAGTGTGAAAATTCTGCAAATATGAATGTTACCTCAGATCAAAAAAGTGCCATGAACAATTTGTTAATCACATCACCACTTAATCCATAAATTAAATTGCTTTCTAATAACTAATATAAGGTAGGAAAATGATGAAAGGTTCAATTTAGTGACATGCAAAAGGAAGGTAACGTGAATTTATAGTTCTGAAGACTCTATTATCTATCCATAAGTAGTAAAAATTACTATTTTCTTGACAAATGCAGAGGTTTTGCAAACATTACACCTCTCACTGGCAGGTGCTGGGTTGTAGTCAGGAATGCATGTTGCAATTACTTTATCATGCTGAAAATCTGTTTTTACATACTAAGGTTCACATTGGAGGGCCATTTTTAAGGGAAATTGCATTCATATCCTGGTGAATTCCTCAAACAAGGGCCACTACATGTCTTCATAAACCCATAGATTCAATGAGAAATTTTAACCTTCCCCCTTCTAGAACTGGTTTGGGTTTTTTTATTCAGCTGTCATAGGTATCAGATGCAATTTGACTCCAGCAGCACAGAAAAAAATGCAGAGTGCAAAATCCACTAAGAAACATGATGGTGACCGCCCTAAGTAAAACCCCTCCTTTTTCATGCTATAAAAACAGGTAGAGCTAATCTAGGTAACTGAACTGCACCTAATCCCACACAGATGGCATTCCACTCACTTCAGGCTATATTGCACTGATTTCCACTGAGCTGGTACTGAGGAATGTGAACACCAGCAAATCAAAACTCACCGCCTTTTTCTTTTCATTAATAATCTGTTCATAGCTGCCTTTAACACTTACTTGAGAACTACAACTTTCAAAGCAAGGAGGTTTCTTCTCTATGGTCCCCCATAAAGATAACACAAGTAAGACAATGACAAAAATGACATAGGATTTGCTCAGCAAGGACACTGACTCCTTTTTACACTGCTCTAGGAATTAAAGTTATAGTCAAAGTGAACTGAGGGTAATTTCACAATGTAGTTTAGTTCCAGTGCACAGATAACAAGGAATTTGACCAAACACAATTTGTTCAGTAATATGACTTAACACAAGGAAGGAAAGAACATGTCACTGAATTAAACCAGTAATACTGTTGAAACGAAAGCACATGTTTGAAAACGTTGGGGTTTTTCTTTAGGTTTTTTTTGCAGTCATTACTACTAGCAAATCAAAATCTAATTTTCAGATAGCACAGCATTTCATAGCCATCTGAAGGCCTACTGTTCATACTGTAAACACAAGTGGAGCTGGTAATTTAACTTCAAAAGGGTTTTCCTTGGCTTGCTTGTTTGGGAACAAAGTGGTTATCCTGAATTTCCCTGATACTTGAGCAGAAGTTATGTTTTTCATTTTTGTTAAGAAAGTTACCAAAGTTTTCAAAGGATAGGTCCTTCCCACCACATTGCTGATCTTAACTTGGAAAATAAGCAGAGTGGAGAAATGGAATACACATTAAAAAGTAGATTAAATGGCATTTTATAAAGGCACAGGGTTTGAGTAATGGTGCCACCTTCAAACCACAAAATAAGTAAGAATAAAGCCAAAATCAGATACCCTGATGTGATAGTTAATTATCCATTGATACAGCGTTACCCACAGCTGACTGCTGTCTACCATTACTGTGTGTGCTCTTTGCATTGCTCATGATGGTATTGCATACAAAGAAGTTAAACTGGGGAAAATACACAACTAAATTAAAAAAAAAACCAAAACAAATTAAAAAACCCACCCTTATTCTCTCCCATACTCCCTGTTCCCCCCAAAAAAAAAGCCCCAACAAAACACAAACCTTCAAACAAAACACACATAGGAAAAAGCATAAGAAAGCAGAAGGAGAGGCTGAAGACAAAAGAAATAGTTACTTTTTCCAGGTATAAATCTTCTACCTTCAGATGGTAAAGTACCCACATACATGGACACATACTTAATTAATGATGCTGAAGAATAACTTATTATACAACTTAATTGTGCTGTCACATGAGAGCTCATGTGTGGGAGTTAAAACCTCATGATCTCAATCTGTCTCATACATAGAAAAAACACCCACCACCAAAACCCCAAAGCTATACTGAACAGTGAACCTACTACAATCATGTGACTTCATGATGAGTTTTTCTCATACTTCTCAATCTAACATTTGGAAAATTAATGCATAATATACAGTTTCCAGCTTCATATAGAAAAAGAAGTTTCCACACAAATTCAGCATCATTCATAACCCCTGGACTGATTTAGTTTACAACTTATTCCTGGCAGCACTCATATGACACTCACTGCTCAGGGTCACAAAACATTATCCATCAACTTTCAGGGCTAATTGTAACAATTCTAATTCTTCATAATGGAGCATAACTCTTTAGCATGCTCTTGGAATTGCTGTCTGCTCAGAAAATACTGCCCTGATAATGCCATCCATATGTTTCATTACCTCACTCTATAGCAAAGTGGGTTTGAATTATTCCCTTCTGAATATGAGGTCTATTTACAGAACCATGGAATTTTCTTATGCAAATAAGCTTTTGTTCACAGAATCACAGAAGGGGTAAGGTTGGAAGGGACCACAGTGAGTCATCTGGTCCAGCCTCCCTGTTTTAGCAGGGTTATCCTCTGCTCATGGCAGAGGATTGCATCCAGATGGATCTGGAATATCTCCAGTGAGGGAGACTCCACATCCTCTCTGGGCAACCTGTTCTAGTGCGTGCAGTAAAGAAATTCTTGCTCATATTCAAGTGGAACTTTCTGTGCATCAGTTTCTGTCCATTGCCTCTGGTCCTATTGCTTGGCACCATCAAGCACAGCCTGGTCCATCCCCTCGACACCCTCCCTTCAGATATTTAGATACACTGATGAGGTCCCCTCCCAGTCATCTTTTCTTGAAGCTGAACAGGCCCAGCTCCTTCAGCCTGTCCTTGTAAGAGAGATGCTTCAATCCCTTAATCATCATTGTGACTCTCCACTGGACCCTCTCCAGGAGCTCCAAGTCCCTCTTGTACTGAGGAGCCCAGAACTGGACACAGCAC
>JAWWEW010000165.1:155363-221934 GCA_035583185.1 Anabacerthia variegaticeps
AGCTGCTTCCCAGCAGCTCAGCCCCCAGCCTGTGCTGGTGCAGGGGTTCTTCTTCCCCAGCTGCAGGACCTTTGTTGCTGGTGCAGGGGTTCTTCTTCCCCAGCTGCAGGACCTTTGTTGAATTTGGGACAGTTCTCTGCCCATCTCTCCAGCCTGCCGAGGTCCTGCTGAGGAGCTGCCCAGCGCTCGGGGGTGTCAGCCACTCCTCCAGCTTTGTGTCCTCAGCACACTTGTTAGGGAGGCATCTGCCCCTTCATCCAAGTCACTCGTGGATGAGTTAAACAATACTGGGACTAGTATTGAACCTCAGGGGACACCACTGGTGACAGGCCTCCAACTAGACCTCTGGGATCTGCTGCTCAGCCAGTCCTCAATCCACCTGTCTGCTCATCCAGTCCACAATTCCTGAGTTTGCCTCTGAGGATGTTGTGAGACAGTGTTGCAAGCCTTGCTGAAATCAGGCTAGACAATATCCACTGCTCTCCTCTCATCCATCCAGGTCGTTGTTTCATCTAGAAGGCAGTCAAGGTGGTCAGGCATGAGTCACTTTTAGTGAATCCATGCTGACTACTCCTGATCACCTTCTTGTCATCCATGTGTGTCGAGATGCCTTCTAGAATGAAGTGCTCCATCATCTTTCTCAGGGGTGAGGCTGACTGGCTGCTAATTCCCTGGGTCCTCCTTTCCCTTTTTGATGACTGGCGTGACAATTGCTTTCTTCCAGTCCTCAGGCACCTCTCCTGATTGCCACAACCTTTCAAAGATGACTGTGAATAGGCTAGCTATGGTGTCTGTCAGCTGTCTTGACACTCATGGATGCATCCTCTCAAGGTCCATGGATTTGTGGATGTCAGGTTTGTCTTAAGTGTTCTCTAGCCCAATCCTCCTTGAACAAGGCAAAGTCTTCCTTCTGATCTTCCTTTACTCTGGGCACCTGGAACAGATTCCTGAGGGCTGGTCTTGTCACTCAAGAGCGATGCAAAGGTGGCATTCACTAACTCTGCCTTCTCTGTCACCTCAGCTACAGGGCTCCCTCCATTTAGTAATCAACATATTATCCTTAGTTTTCCTTTTGTCACTGATGCGTTTGAATCAGCCCTTCTTGTTGTCCTTGGCATCCATTCCAGATGGGCCTTGGCCTTTCTTATCTCATTTCTACTTACTCTGACAACCTCTCTAGATTTATTCCAAGTGGCCTGGTTGTGCTTCTGTCTCCTGTGTATTTCCTCCTAATGCTTGAGTAATGACAGGAATTCTTTACTCATCCACACAGGTCTCTTGCCCCCTTTGCCAGGCTGATTCCTTGCTCATCAGGATGCATTGTTCTTGACTCTGGAGGAAACGATCCTTGAACACAAACCAGCTCTCTTGGGCTCCTCTTCCCTGAAGGGCCTGTTCCCATGGGATTCTTTCAAGAGATCCCTAAAAAGGATAAAGTTATCTCTCCTGAAGATCATGGTTGTAATCTTACTTGCTGCCCTGCTTCCTCTTTGCCCAATACTGAACTCCACAATTGCAGTCACCTTCACATCTCCAACAAGGCATGTTTTTTAGCATGAGGTGGAGCAACACACCTTTTCTTGTGGGTTCCTCCACTCTCTGTTCCAGAAAGCTGTCATCCCTGCTTTCCATGAACCTCCTGGACATTTTGTGTCCCACTGTGCTGCCTCCCCAGCAGATGTCAGGGTAGCTGAAGTCCCTCACAAAAACCAGTGCCTGTGACTTTGCAGCTACTTCAAGTTGTCTGTAAAAGACTTCATCCTCTTGCCTCTCCTGGTCAGACTATAGCAAACACCCACAACAACACCACCCATGCTAGTCTGCCCTTTTATCCTAACCCATATGTTCTCCAGTCACTTGTCATCCAACTCAAGACAGAACTCCACACATTCCAATCGTTACCTCACACACGGAGCAACTCCACCACCATGCCTTCCAGGTCTGTCTCTCCTAAACAGTGTGCAGCCCTTCACTAGAACATTCCAGTCATGTGAGCTACCCCATAACATCTCCCTAAGCACACTGAGATCAATATTGCGATTCGCGTTGATCAATATGAGATCAATTTTGTTGATCATCAATATTGTTTTAGGTCCTTCTGAACTCTTAGGGTCGTAAAATTTTCAGCACCAGTACATGGTAAATTATTGAGATTTGTATAACACTCCTTTTACAATCTCATTGGGGTCTTTACTGAGTAGCTTTGTTCTGTAAAATAAAATCACAGACAACAGTGAATTTCTTGCAGGTTCTGTATATAACAAACTTTAAGCTCAACACCATGCAACCCTCTTGTGGAATGATTCTCATTTTCCTGCTTGCAAGACTGCAATGGAACAGAAGCAATACTGAGGCTGGAGAAGTAAAAGAAACAAGTAAGCAAAATAGCTCAATTACAGACATCCATCAGCCTGCAGTGAAAGCAACTTCACAGACATTTGCTCCGTATAGGACTACTGCCACAAACCCTTCTATCATCATCAGTGCTGCACCAACAGCTGCCAATGCCGAAGAGAATGTGACAAAAAGAACAGAAATGACCAGTGGGGCAAACAGCACATCCCAGAAGTTCTCTGATGGCACCACGTTATCTTCAAGTGTGTCAAAAGATGGAACAAATAACTCTACCACAAACTTCCACAGAAGCCCAACATCTTTCACAACATTTAGAACAACGGGTGACTCTTCTGGAGTGACCAAAAGTGCTGCAGCTACACCGACTTCCACAGTGCCACCAAGTCACTCCACAGTCACCTACAGTGCTCCTGGGGTTTTGGTCCTTCCCAGTGATAACTCTCCGACCAACTTCACTATGTCGTACCCAGTCACTGTCACTCCGACATCACCCATGGTGAAGCACGACAGTCCTACCCCAAATTTCAACCCCATTCAGCAGACAACAAAGCTGAATTATAATTCCAGCAACACTTCTTCCGCTGCAGCACCTAATCCAAAAGATGCCAGTGAAGGTAAGGATCCAACTAAAGTCCAAGTAGTTAAATAAAATAATAATGTTAAAATAAAACCTTTGTTTAATTGAACTGGAGGTTTTACAAGATGTGTGAATTCATAAGCGACCTGGTGCAGACTCAATATAAAGCTCATCAAACTAAAAAATATACTTTTAAAATTTAGTATTTACTCCTTTGTTAACACTTCCAAGAGTGGGGAGACCTAATGACAGGTGCTGCCTATGCACACTGGAGTGGACCTTCAAAGTAGATGTGTAGAAATTCCATTTAAAATGTATCACATATCAACTTACTTAAGTTCAGAAACTTTCATGACCAAAGATGACTTCTTACAAACACTTCCAAAGGAATTACTCATTGTGCATTTAATTACCAAGTTAAGTATGCGTGGGAAAACAACAGAGCATAAAACTGTCATGGCACTTTTCTATCCTGCTACTCTGAATCAGGTCTTCAGGAAAAGAAAAGGAAAGATTAGAAGGCACAGTAATTTTTTACCATTAATTATCTTTCAAGCTTTTAACATGGGACTGAAAGGCTTATCCATCATAACCAGTACAGTACAATTTGTTCTAAAAACTGAAGGAGCATCAGACTTTCATGTTTCCCATCATAGATCTAGTAATTACATTCTACCTGATTTTTTAGATAACATAGACTGCAAAGGAAGGGGGGTGGAAGAGCAAGTTCAGTTCCAAGAAAAACTGAATACCTTGAAGAAAAGTTTTATGAAATCTGAGGAAACTCTTGAAGGAATGCAGTTACCCTGCTAACTGAAAAGATGCAAAAAGCATTACTGGATTTCTAACCTTGCTTAAGCTAAAATTGGTACTCTAAAATTTAATCTTTTGAAATTCAGGGGCTGCAATTTTAACAGCTGGCTTAAATGCTTATGAATATTTGCATTCAAAGAGTGATTACACTTATGTCTTTAAATAAAGGATAGTGATTGATTCAGTAATTAAACCTGGAACTTTATTTGACCAAAAACTCATTCAGCCACATTTTCTTTTTTTTGTTTGTTTTTTTTTTTTTCCTTCTAAACCCCACTTATTACCCTGAAACTAAAGGATGGAGATGTTTGTTTTCTTTTACAACGGCAGAAAGTTTCTCCAGAGTCTGGTTTAGTAACAGTTTGCAAAGTGTTTCAGATCCTTGGTGAGAAGCCTCACTCCACAAAGCCCTCAACTGCTGTAAAGCCAGAACAAAGTATCTGGTTTTACAGATTTATGACTCCCATTCAACAATCTTTCTTTCTTTCCTTCTCTCCCAGCCAAAACCAACAAAGGAGCAGTAGTTGGTGTCATTGTAGGAGCCATTTTGGGATCTATATTAATTGGCCTGATTGGATATTTTATATGTCGTAAGAAAAGATCCGAGTTGTTTTCCCACAGACGGCTTTATGATGATACAAGGAGTGACCCAGGTAAGGAACAGCCAAGCGTTTGGCATAAGAACATTTCTTATTTCTGCACAGGGCTGCTTAAATAGTCTGGCCTTACTGAATTATTAGGATATCACCAACTTCAGCCAAACCAGTTTTCCACTGACATTAATTTACTATTTTTAAATTTTAGCTTAACCAATAGTTCGCTTAACTCCATGTCTCCTCCTTACAAGTTATTTATTTAATCTCTGAAATGTCATTAAAATCATATCTAGTATCAGTGAACCTGTTCAAAGGATTGTGAGTTCAAAACTATAGCTCAAAAACTCCCAAACTGATTAACTGAGAAAAAGCTAGACTCTACTCATCCAACATCAATTACAGAGTGAAGGATGAAACTATATCTGTTTTTAGGAGTAAAAATATTTTGAAGAGGTTTAAAATTTTAAAATTGCTTTTGCCTTCTCCGTGAGTATATAATAGCTTGTATTAAACTGTAGTCACCCTCCAAATATTTATATCATGTTCCTAGACTTTATTTTGAAATGTTTAAACAAACACTGAGAGGCTAGACACACCTTTTTTCTCATATAAAAGAAAATCAAAATAAACTCTGGCAATACGCCTTTTTTGGCTTAAATACAAGAGCTGAAAGCTGCCAGAACAGCAGATTAGGAAGTAGCTTTGAAAGTCGACCACCCATGTGGATGCTGACTGGGTGTTGCTGGGAGTACAGGAGTTATCTGCAGAAGATGGTGAATCAGGGCCTTTAGCTTTAGCTCTCCAATATGTCAGAAAGAGGTTACCTGGGGTTACCTGTGAGGAGCTGATGAATTAAACCAAGAGGTATCCAGTGGATGGGAATACAAATCTTTCAAGCAATATATTTTTTTAAAAATTACCTTATCCCTTCAGTTCTCCACTTAGACAACTCACTTGGACCATATGATACGAGTTTTGGAGGTGCATCAGATGACAAAACCAGCACAGCAGACAGGACAGAGGAAGACAACACAGGGCACCCATCCAATGGCATTCCTATGGCTGACATCACACCATCCCACCCTTCACCGTAATGTTTGTTTCAGATTATATTCTTGCCTGTTGCCTACAGCCTTTCATTTTTTCCCCAAACAACCTGGCAGCTGTTATCTTACAGCCATCACTCTGCAAACAGTGCCTTGAAAACTAAGGGAGAAATCACAAGACACACTAACATGCAACAGGCAGGGTCCAGCAGCAGAGCATCACTACTCTACTTTGTAATCAAATGATCAACCTATGGTATTCCTGGAAGGATATTATAATTGCTTTCTTATAAATAATGGAGACAAATTCCACCCAGGGAAGATTCTGCCTTGTGTAACTTTTGTCAACAATGCAGACATTGTAACAAGAGAAAAACCTAACTAGCACTGTCATGATATTTTAGTATCAATACAAAAAAAATATTCAATTTAACTACCTTGAAGTGAAACTATTGTGGCCAAATATAATTTCTATCTGATAAATTACTCACAGCACTATTTTCCCCACTTTACATTCATACCTTCCTTGGTGAATATGACAAAATTAATTAGATTTACTTGGATTACTCAGTTTGCATTACTTGAAGTTTGCTGCAGAGAATGGAACTACTTAAGTAACATGAACTACATCTAACTTTTGACTACAATGACACAAAATTAAAATCATTATTGATGGGATAAAAAGAAGATAAGCTTCTACTCCTCTGTCAAACTGATCTGTTTGAATTGCAGACTAGATCTGTAGAAGTTATATAACAGGTGTCAGTACGGGTCAGATAGAAGCAATACTAAACATGAGAGGAAAGGAATTATCTCTGGTATGTATACAGATATCCTAAAAATCACAGTCCAGTTCTGCCCAGCTAAAGCATAAAATTATGGCAGTATAATGCAAATAATTGTCTCATTTCTCTGTTTGCAATTACCAGACGTGCCTAAATAAAAAGAAAGAACATGAAAAGGACACAGTTGTAAAGACACAGAATAAACAAAACAAAATGAAGAGAAAACAAACACACATGGGACATGTTGGTGTTATTATGCTCTGCTGAAATGCTTTATTTAGTGTGGAGACTGTGGATTATGTCGATGGAGTAATCATCTCACTAACTGCCTGTGAAGGCTGCAATGAGGTTTTATTTGATATGTGAGTAAATTACATACACACACACACACACACACACACACACACATCCCCCAGAGAGAAGCGGGTCAGTCACACTGAATATGAGTTAAACAGGTATTTATTTAAAGGTAAAGATTTGAGTCTCTATGTGCAGTGTTGCCATTCCTATCGAGTTCAATCATAAAAACAGCACATGACCCATCAAAGCCAGAGCCTGATTTCTAACCTCGTAACCAGCATGTTGGGTAGCAGACTGAAAATCCAAGGTACATTCACCTATATTACATGAGAATATCACTCTGCTGCTTGAAATGAGGAAAAATGTAATGCTCAGCTTTCACCTTCCCTTTTTCCTGATAGTGGTAAAACAGTGTCATATAAGCCTTGTCCTTACACTTGAACCTTGGCCTCAGCTGAAAACAGAAAGAGCTCTCTCTAAGGAGAACTTGAAGATGGAGATGAAGAGATGCTAAGAAGTTACCAGTGTTGTCTGCATTGGTAACCATAAAACTAACTGGAATAATTTAGGAATTTATTAAAAAGCAGCAATTAATAATTGCAATGCTGTAATAGCAAGATTAGAAACAAATGAAGAAATATCACTGAGGCAAACAATCAAAGTGTGCCCTTCACTTATATCATACTAATTTTTAACAATCCAATTATGATTTTTGCATGGATGGGCATGTACTTCTGTTTTCTCTGTAACTCTTTGATGTTTTGCTTTTGTTTGTATGTTGTTTTTTGCTTTTACCACACCAGCTTTCAAAATTTGTGCCATTTGTTCATCCTTCACTTTAAGTAAGAATCCTTAATGCTTCCTTATACATATTACATCAATAAAGCTGCTGTGTGTCATTTGATTTAAAACTTGAAAACTCTGGCTTGAATTCAGACAGCTGTATGTAAGTGAACTGGTGTGATTTTCTCAGGGCTTACACTGACAAACGTTTATGTTGGTATAATTAATTATCTGGAGTTTTGTTCTTCTTCCCTATTTCCCAGCAGCAAAATACAGTTAGCTTTAGTGAAAAATAATTCCACCAAGCATTTCGTGTTGGAACCATCAAATCTGTCTTTCATGGCACTATTACACTGACTTTCTACAAGGGGCAAGACTGGTCTTGGTAAGTCCTCTTCAGCAGTGGCCCCTGTGGATATCCCCCTGCTTGACTCTGAGCTCCACGACACAATGTGTGCAATGTCAGTGTGAACATAATGAGAGATTCAGACTGAGAATTGGAATGCAAATATTTTAACTAATGCAAGCACTTAACATCAAACCTTTCCTATACTTGCCTCTAATTATTTCCCACAAAACCATTCTCATTTATTCTGTAAGAATCCTCTGCAAGATGTGACTTTTATGTTGACTCAAGATCAGTAAATTAACTTACACGTTTGCCTTTAAAAAGACTTTGGCCTGCATAATATAAAATTCAGGCTTAAAGACATTTAACATTCTAAAGACAGTCGTTACATTAGCAATAAAAGGCATTGTTTTCACCCACTATTGGCACAGAAATTGAAGTGAAAATTGAAAACCCAAAAAAAAAAAGTTTGTGTGATATAATCCTTCTTTAGACTTTATCAAGAGATATAATCTCCCTTTACCAAGTAATCATATCAAAGGCATCAGTGAAATAAAAATGAAAAAAAGAAAATAAATTAACAATGTACTTACCCCAAATTGCCATGAAAATAGCAAAGAAGACAGTCCCTCCATTATCAAACAAATGTGTAACCTAAACAGAAAATCAAGACATCAGGAACAATTAATATTACCACATTACCTTTTGCCCCAGATAATCCCAGAGTACACAACTGGTGGCAGAAACTAAAAGCTCAGCTTTCTAATACACAGTCCTACTTGCATGTTCCTTCTACCAAGGTTTGCCACACTCTGTCTTTCAGTATAGCTTGAAATCTGCTGTTCCAGACTATCACTTCGTGCATCATCAATTGTTTTATTTCACAGACACCAAGAGCTGCTCTGGCCACGTCCAGAGAGGCTAAAAATTCATCCAGAATTCTTGCAATACAGTGGGTCAGATTTAACCTCAACTATTTTAGGGGTTTTACGAGCTTTTCTTCCTCTACTTAATGTCTCTTTCAACTTCATTTTATTCTTCTCCTGGGCTGTTTTGCAGTTTCTCTGCAGGTAAGACTAGCATGTATTCCTTTTTATCCAGGAATTACATTCAGTCTCTCAAATTGTTGACATAATCTCCTTTTTAAGAGGCTTGTGCACTTAAACTCCAACAAGCATTAAATAATTTCTAAATATCAGCCTCTTGGAGTCCCCATAATTCTAAACTGAACTTAATTTCTTTTCATGAATGCTCTTTTAGCTGGATTTAACCCTTATCTGACTCTTTGTTAAAAGATTTTTTGAGCAGAAAAGCTATTTGGCTGCAAAGTCTAAGGCTTGTGGATTTAAAATACATATTGAAATAGAAAGTACTTATTTATATTTACTTTTATTTATTTATTTATACTTACTGAAAACAAGTATTGATTGAAAATTAGGTTTTGTGTGCCTATGCATCATTCTAAACATCTGAGTGAATTTGATTGGTATGAAATTTACAAAAACACTTACAAAAACACCACAATTTATATTATAAAATCTTCAATTTCTAATATTCAAGCCAGAATATGAAACAGTATCTACAATCAATATACTTGCAGTAGATTTAAGGTTGCCAATTTATAGCAATGCAATTTATCCCAGGATAATGGGCCTACATTTCTTCTAATGGAAGGTGGTTTAAGATGTTGCTGACAATTATTATGCAATGCTGAGACTTCAAATTCCTATTTGAAAAATAAAATCATAAATCATTATAAAATACTAGAGCAAACCAACTCATCATCAGCAGATCTATATTAAAAGAGGATCTGAAGAAAGAGGACACAGGAATGAAAAAGTGCTACAAATGACTCTGATATGGGTTGTCCTAAACCACTCTTTGAAATAAGAGAATGTCTTGAAAAGGAATATTATTGAAAAGACTTTCCTTTCATTGGTGCTGACTCTGTTGCTGACTTCAGAACCAATTTTTAAGTTTCTATCATGAAAATAAACCTGTCCTTATGCCAATGGAAGGGCACAGGTAACCAGACTGACTTCTGCTGTCCTGTGACCTCCTCTCCAACCTGAAGTTCCCCTGGCCAGCAGGAGCACTGTACACGAGGTGTGCCAGGCTGCCAGCCTGCCTCGGGCAGGTTACCCAACCTGCTCCTGCAAGAACTGCCTGCTGCAAGGAGAACTTACCCTGCAGAGAGATTTGCATTCTTCTAGAAGAGCCTGGCGTTGCTGCTTCTCCCTCAGAAATCAAGAAAACTGACCCATGAATGTAGAAAATGTTGATCGAAACTGTGTTTCTTGCCTCTATTTTATTTCTTATTGAGTAAAATTCTAATATTGTCAGAATTTACTAAAAACATTTATTTTATCTGTATGTCAGTTCTGGTTTTTTTAAGGTTCTGAAATGGGAATTGACCATCTGGTATTGGACATCAGTGAATCCAGTATGTTCCATGCCAGGATTATACAATGGGGTCAACTGTCAGACAAATACATCTTTTGCTTTGTTTTTCTTTTGCTTCCAAAAGGGAAAACACAAACAAAATGGGTATGAGACTGAAAATGTGAGAAGTGAACAAAAGCAGTGCAATAAAGCTGATCAACATTATTGGTTTTGGATGTAGGACTGTGTGAAGATATTAATTGGGAGATCCTGCTCGGTAAAGAGTGAGTCTTTCCAAGGAAATACAAAATGAACCAATCAAGCAACAAAACTTAAGCCAGCAGAATTAATGTTGCTAAGAGCAGAAAATAGATGTGTGGCTCCTCGTTTGGCTTTGTCTTCATAAAGAGTGTTTGGACAAAAGTCTTTCAGAACCACACTCAAAATCAAGACTTGACTGTCTTAAAGACTAAATGCACAGTCTGAGACTGTTGATCAGAAGGCCTCTTAGCAGAGGTGAAATATTGCAGGAGTCTGTGCTAGTCCATCAGCATACCTGACTCATGTTGCCATCATCAGACATGACTTCAGGCATTTCACATCCACCCTGAGTCAACACCCTGCCCCAAGGCCAAGGTGTGCTGGGTGCAGGACCCGTGCAAATCACGGCTCAAAGAGTCCATTTGATGTGGATGAGAATGACAGGCTGGTCAGTCAGCATTTCAGGTATTACCTGCCTTTCCCTTAAATGATAAGCTTCCCTTCAGCGTCTCATTTTTAAATGGAAGAGGGATGGGATGAAAGAAATGGGCATGAACCAAAAGGAAAAAGGCATCTTCTGTATTTTGCCTTTAGTTTTACAAAAAACTTGGCACAAAAAGCATTTGAAGTATATGATTTTTCTGGAATTAATCTCTTCTCTCTGAAGTGCTCCTCTGTAAGAAAACATGGCAGATATTTAAGAAAGAACGCTTGACAGGAGTTTTAATAACCTGAACCATGAGCACAGGCCTTACATAAATGAGGCAGGTCCTATGACATAAGCAGGCTTGGGGAAATGAACATCACTTAAAGGAACTCTGTTCCTAATTAACTCAATGTTTACTCTACAATGAGCTACTTGAATGACTAAGGATTAAAACACTTATTCCAGAATACGGGTGCTGATGCCTGGAATGAATCAGGAGTAGCTTCTCTTGCCTATTAGCAATTTGGTTATGTAGAAGGTAGACAGAGAAGTAAATTATGTTCCCACAATGACAAAACCAGAGGAAAATGCTGACAAGTTCCATCTCTGGAACAAGAAAGAAGGAGGAAATGCCATTTTCTTTTCCCAAAGAGCAGATCCAATGACTTATTTTTAAATACATTAGCTCCACTTACTTACATTACTAACAGTGCTTCAGGAAGTACAAAGGACCATTTGATTTGAAATGAGACTGCAGTTTTTTAACATTGCAGATTGTTTTCATCCACTGATTGGGGTGCAAACACAGTGGAAGTGCTGACTGATATTTACTATTCAACTTGAGCAAGACAGTGGCAACCAGTGGGATCACAATCCCTGCTGGAAACCAGTTCACACCAAGAGGCAACGAGCGAAGCTGCTGAGGAATTTTTCTTTAGAGACACCACAGTGAGCGAAGGCATTGCAGTTATAAAACCTTTATAAAAAGCTTCACTGAGTTTTTTTTATTATTTTCATTTTCTTTGCCACTCAATTGGCCAGATGGTAATCCTATTCCTTCCCAAAGAGAATTCCCTCCCTCCCACCCTTGGGCGAGATCCAGAACAGACAAATCCTGAAAGGAGGCAATTTTTGTTTGTTTTCCACGTTCTAACCCAAGGTTGATCAGTTTTTCAGAGCAAGAGCATTGGCAGGGAAAGCTGGGAGTTTACATCAATTTCCATAACTGCAGCCGTGAGAAAAGAGTCCCTGTGATGATGGAATAGCTTGTCTTCTGATTTTTTTTTAAAAAAAAGATTGATTTGAAAGGAAATGAAGGCTGGATGGAGTGCCACATTCTTTCCGTGACCATGAATTATGCACAATGTGACATTAAATGTGAAATTTACATGATTTAAGTAAACAATGTCAGCAGAAATATAAATAACATAAAAAACTGCTTCTTTTAACTGGAGATATTAAAATAACAGGATCTGAAGTTAAAGGGATACCACAGTGCCAAATGCCTTAACTTCCTGTTAAGCTGCAGAGGACTGCTGAAGAGGCATTTATCCCCCTCTCAAAAGAGGCATTTCTGGGATGGACTGTATAGCTTGCAAAATGCTATTTCCATTAAGAAAACTTTGACCTTCAGTGTACATCAAAAAAAAAAAAATTAGGAAAATAAAAGTTACAAAAACCCCTCACGAAGGCATTTTCTGATAGTTATAGCAGTATTTAAAAACTTTTGCCTTAAATACAACATTTTCAGTGATATTTATTGCTTTTGTTGCAAAACAACCTTTTAACTTTTGCATTATAAAACAGAAAATGACACTTGGAAATTGTAAACATTAATAATCTTTTAAAATATCTTTACAGATAGATTTGAGGGGTTCAGTTTTACTCAACACTGGTTCTACCCATAAGAAATGTTGAAAACTAATACAAAATTGATCTCCCCCTTCACACTGCAGCAGTTTTGTTGTAATGCCATGGAGCAGAAACAATCAGATTTTATAAATACAGTCTTCTGGAAAGATTTATCTTTGGGGAGAAAGAATTACAAGAAAAATGCCAATACTGCTTTTCCAGCATTCTGAACATATCACACATCAAGATATATTGCTCACTTGCAAACACTGCACATATACACAGGTCCTTGTGATTATTTATGTTTGAAGAATAGCTTCTTGTTGCAAAATATTTAACTGTGTAAAATCTGTGCATTAGTTTGACAGAGCAAAAAACCATCACAGGCACATTATGCTAGAGAATTCCTTTAGGAGGAGGAAAAATTCAATTACAAAGTAAGCAAGGGAAAGAAGTTAGTTATAGGGGAAAGCAGGAAAAACGATACCAAAAAAAAAGTTTTATTATGGGAGACTTAATAAGTTGATGAAAATAATAAGACTTCATTAATAAGGAAATGCTCACAGAATTTTAGAATAATCTCTGATCATTTCAGATCATTTCCTTATTAGAAAGATGAATTAGAAAGGCTGAAAAAACTCTCTGTAGAGAAACAACAGGTTTTTTTAGGAATCTTTGCTGAAACAAGGACTGACATTACACATTACACAATGAGAGGGGATCTTTAGATAAAAATTACCTTGATAGCAGTAATGTAATAATTACCTTGGCATATATGCAGCTTTCATTGAGTTTTTGTAGTGTGCAATTGCGTTCACACATAGGGCACATGACGGTTTCATTTGCCTCGCAGATCTCTTTGCTTTAGTATGAGAGAGGAAAATAAAGATTATAAAAAGACTTCTAGCATTCTCAAAAATTTTCTGAGATTATGCCAATTTTGCACTCTGTTTGTCAACAGTGCCTACAACATAAAATTGGACCAATAAAATAAATTAAAAGTGAATATTTGGCTTGAAAAGCCTAATCCCAAATCAGGAACCTGAAAAGTACAGGCCCTAGGGTAGCACACAATATTTTTGGACATCGTGTTACATTTCTCACACTAGGGATTTCTCTCCCAAACAACACAAAAAGAAGAACAAAAAACTGCTCACTACCTTCCAACCTAATTACTGCCTATTTTTTTAAGAGATGTAGAAGACACTCAACACTGAGAGGATGGACATCACTGGTGTAACTACATGGATTTCAACCAAATTCTCCCAGTTATATCAGCTGAAGGTCTGTTCCACAGGAGGATGGTATACACACTTAGATCAGTCAGTCACGTGTACAAACCCACTGACAGAGACTTCTAGCACTAGTATTTCAAGTCTTTGCGTTTTCATTTTATACAGAAAAACATGCATAGGACTAATAAAAAAATTCCACTTTAATATCCTATTTTGGGGATCACTATCTTCAAATCACATTCTGGTGTTTAAGAATCCTAAGATTTAGGAAGATGAAGCCTCTGTCTTAACTGGGACCATTCACATTCAAAGCACAGTACATAACTAAGTGTCTTGACAAAGGCAAAGAACTAACAGAAGTGTAAAAATGAATTTTAAAGCAAATCTTAACTGCAGTGAGTAATTTTCCTGAAGAACCTCAGCCACTGCCTTTTCCTATCCTTCAGCAATGATGACATGCCTGAACTGGTCCTATGACACTCAGTGTAAAAGGAATTCCAGGAAATCCCTACTAATTTGTTTTAATAAACATTGCACTTTCACTCACCTTCTCATAAAAGCTGGATTTACACTTTTAATACTGTTTGCAAGATTATGCTTTTTTCCAAACGAGTGCTTCTATGAAATACTGACACAACAGTAAATTCAATATAAATATTAATCCGTGGTCGTATTTCACATAACTTCACAATCACTAATTCAGGGAAACCCTAAACACAATGGGGACCTGACAAATAAATCCTCCTGAATAACTCCTAAACCAGAATGAGCACAGCCAGTCATTCCAGAGTTGAAGTGTAACAGAAATTAATAAATGTTACATTTTCTGTACTACGTATCTTGAGTTGAAATGTCAGTTTGATTTCAATAACACATGATGTTTCACAGAATTACACTGACAGTGATAGGTCACATGCTTTCCCACTACTCTGCAAAGGCAATGACATTTGTCACACCAGTGTTTGTGACAGGTGCTATGGTAATTGTTACTCAATTGCAACTCAAATCTTCAGTATAAGAGCACAGAATAAGCTGCTTTGTACTGTTCTCGCCTATGTATCTGAAGTCTGACTGCAGCATGTGGTGCAAAGGCAGCTCAAGCTCTGCTGTGTTCATGCCTGGCATTTCTGTTTGACTGACAATACAGGGACAATTTATAACAGTGATAATTAACAATATCTATAAACACACAAAAACCAAACTCTGTAAAACTCTCAGATTTATTTTTATATGGACTAATTGACTTGACATGAAACTTGAGAATAAAGATAGGTAATAGATATGGCACATAACTTGTTGAAGGAATCCAAATGAAGGGAGTGCTAAAGGGCTATTTAAGCCCTTCCATTTGTCTCCTGCTTTGCATTTCCTCCAACTTAGCTCAGAGAGGGCACTTGGATCAAAATCCATTTAAAATGTAGGAAACAGCAAATACAAATTCATGTTCTGCATTTTTGTTTCTGCATATCTGAGTCCTATGAATATAACCTAAATACCCTGGAAGATACTATGGAGTTTCTTCAGCAGAGATTCTCTGGATTTTTCTTTTGGTTACCTTCTTCTCACAGTGGTATCCTGCAATGAGCTGCTATCAGTGTAATCTCAGCACCCCTAGGGGACTTCGGTGCTGGCTTATGGCAATCACAGTATTGTATTACTAAGCTTGATTCAAAACCCATGCAAGACAAAGAACATCTTCCATTTCAATGTTCATTTAGTAACACTGCCCTTCTTATGCATTTATTTTGTGACAGGACAGAGAAATGTCCCTAACCGTGTAGAATGGAGAAACTTTTGTTTCTAAACAGGGGACAGACATGAATATTTTCTTATCATAGTGTCTAGTCCCTGACACACAGTGTGTGTTCAGGGTTTTTGTCTTCCCATCTCATTTGACCTTCCTCCTCATTGTACAATACATTTGAATGATCAAATGATTCAATCAGGCCTGAAAGTGTATTGATTCCCTAAAACTGTAACTGAGCAAAGAAGAGAGAGACTATGACAAGAGGCAAAGTCAGTGTGAGAGGAGCATATTTGTTCCCTTTTCGTGGTGCCCTTCCTTCTTTTCCATTTCCAACTTGCCCATTGCAGCCAGAGATGAGCTATGCAATCTTTCCTCCAGGCAGAGACTGATGGCCTGTGCCAGGCTGAGATGGGATTCTGGCACGGGCTGGTATATATAATATATATTTATATTATATTTTTATACGTATCCATAAAGAGCCAGCTGTTAGCACACTCTGAGCACAGAGCAGAGGCAGGCATGTGGACAAGTTGCAAATGAGACAAACTAGATCTTAGGGGTGACAATAATCTGCATAATCCTCGAATTATTGCTGCACAAAACCTATGGCTGGCATGGCAGGAAATGTTGGGTTCTATGACAATTTATACTCGTTTATTTGCTTATTCCTTCTCTGCTGAAACTGTGATAGATGTCTGGGAAAAAAAAAGAAGCGATTGTTTCCTGCCTGAATCCACTAGAGGGGGTTTGGTGGCAGCTCCCTGCACCTGAGAGGTGAAAGCAAATCACGGAGGAAATCATCCTTCTGCAAAACTGGTTCGATCAGTTGCTAAATTCAGACTTTGTGGTACACAAGACAGATAAATAGGGCTTTTTGACAGAATCTGTGATACTGAAACACTTCCTAACATCCACAGATTCCACACAACTGGTGTTAATAAACCCGTTTCACTTGAAATAGTGTTCACCAAATAATACTGAATCTGGAGGAACATGCCAGTTCTGACATTGCCAAAATGCCCTAGCACTACTTTTAAATTCTTAATGGCCACTGGGTTTCCTGTGTCTAGATTTTTTCAGAATAACGTGCCCAACTCTGTTTCTTCCTGACTGCTGCTGAACACTGCATTTGCACACTGCAGTAGCTGCAGTGCTTAAAATCAAGTGATAGATTTTAAAACTCCTACAGTTGTTTACCTAGAAGTTTTCTCTAAATGACTGCAGAAACACTAGACAAATAATCTCACAGTCCCAGACTATGGCAAAAATAAGAAGAGGTGTGCAGTCTGTCTGCCTGCTAATGCATGTCTCCTGTCTGCGCTAGGTAGGAGGTTTCTGTCTAACCCTCACTAACACCTTCCAGGCTAAGTAAACAAATAAGGCAAGGAGTAGCATCTGTTATGAGAGGCCTTTCAAACTGCCTAAGTACACAAGTGGTGCAGAAAACATCTGCATACATTTTATCAGGCCAGGCATGATCAGCTTGAGTTAGTCAAGATCTGTTCTTGAATCCACATTTCACAGCTGTTCTTACTAACCTGGTCACAGCAACACACCGATGGGACAGTATCGTGGCACAGCTGAGCAGAGGGACTGTACAGATTCACACAATCAAATACAGACAGGACCTTCTGCCCAGAATTAGCACATCCAGATTGCAGATGGGGGGCTGCCACAGAGCACACAGCCAAGTGTGCTGCAGCAACCCACCCTCTGATGGCATTTTGAAATGAAGGCTGGCTATAATAAATCCTCATCTCTCCTTGTAGGCATTTAGGGCTTGTATGGTGGATTCCCTATACTCACCTCTCCTTGTAGGCATTTAGGGCTTGTGTGGTGGATTCCCTAACTTTCAGTCTCTTGCTACCAGAATAGAACCTGGAGAGCCTGATGGGCTCCCTGTCACTCTACACAGCACATCATAACACTGAGACATCTCATGATGGGACCCAACACAACCAGTCCCCGTGGGGACAAACTCAGGTATGTGTGTTCTCTCTGCAGCTACCCAGCAGCAGCTAAGGGAAAGGACTGAGGAGAGGAAACCTTGGCAGCTAGCCTGCCTCTGTGCTCTTGTGATTTATATCCTGCAACCCTCAGCCAGGAAGATAATTGCATCTCTCTGTTAACAGAACTAAACAGGAGTCATATCTTCAGGTCTTCTTCGGAGAAGCGTAGGAAAACAGGAGGTGATTGTCCTGCTCTCCTCTGCTCTGGAGGGTCCCCACCTTGAGTAGTGTGAAGTTTTGGGTGCCACAATATAAGAAAGATATCAAACTATTAGAGAGCACCCAAAGGAGTGCTAAAAGATGGTGAAGGGCCTGGAAGGGAAGCCATGTGAGGAATGGCTGAGGTAACTTGGCTTGTTCAGCATGGAGAAGAGGAGAATGAGGGGGGAACGCATTGCAGTCTACAGCTTCCTCTTCTCACTGATGACCAGTGACAGGACCAGAGGGAACACCCTGAAGTTGTGTCAGGGGAGGTTTAGGATCAATATTAGGAAAAGGTTCTTCCCCCAGAGGGTGGTTGGGCACTGAACAGGCTCCCCAGGGCAGTGGTCACAGCACCAAGGTTGACAGAGCTCAAGAAGCATTTGGACAGTGCCCACAGGTACATGGTGTGATCCTTGGGGATGGTCCTGTGCAGGGCTAGGAGCTGGACTTGATGATCCCTGTGGGTCTCTTCCAACTCAGGATGTTCTATGATTCTATGATACACAAACATATAATAGCTTACAGTTTGAAAGAATGAAATTATCAGAAATTTTGTTCTTTCTCTTGGGGAGTTGTCAACGCCACACGTTTCTCTTCCTCAAGGAGCACCTGAAATACCAAGCTATACCTTGATAATAGTAGATTATGGCTCCCTGTTCCCCCTTTGTTGAAACTGTGCCACTGTACATGTAACAAATACTAGATTTTCAGTTCAACAGCTCTAGTCCCTGTGCTCTAAGAACAGGCTGAAATTTACATCCATTGCATTTTGCAAACATTTACGGTGAAAAACAATCCTAATACAGAGAACAATATCTTAAAGATAGCAGTTTTCTGCCTGATATGTTTCTTGCATTGAACTGCATTTAATGCGGTTTGAATTTGTACAATTTCTCCTGAGTTTGCTGTACAAAGCAAGCCTAAAAAATGGCATTCATTACAACACTATAGAATATAACTCACTGTGAAAGTGAAATAGAAGTTAAAGAAAAATCCATAGAGAAAACTTAATATAGTCTTGCTCAAAGCCTGAGAAACAACACTTTCTATGAAATATGACTGCAAGTACACTTACAGCCTAAGCTCCCAAACTGCTTGGAGAAACAGGTCCAATTGAAAGAGGACTGATACTGATGTGTCTGATAACACCTAATGGAAAACTTTGTAAAGAGCGTGCACCCTC
Organism: Anabacerthia variegaticeps; assembly: GCA_035583185.1. Taxonomy (NCBI): domain Eukaryota; kingdom Metazoa; phylum Chordata; class Aves; order Passeriformes; family Furnariidae; genus Anabacerthia; species Anabacerthia variegaticeps. The sequence goes on from JAWWEW010000165.1 coordinate 174,267, forward strand.
TGAAACAGTTCCTAAAAGTACAGTCAGCACTTAAAGCACCCTCATCACAACACCTAAAGTGACATAAATCCTTCTCAGAGCAAAATCACAACAGTGGGAAACTTGAAAACTTGGTTCATTTCATGTGGTTGTAATCCCCCTGAAGTTGAGTCTGCTGGCTTCAAGTGACATTGACAAAGACAAGAATTTTGTTAGACTCCAATTTTGCCACTATTAATGGAGGGAGAAAAAAAAAAGGCATAGGCAAAAATAAGTTGAAGTACAGTAGGAACTGTACTACAGTCTGGAAGTCATAGGAAAGATGGAGGTAATGAGGGAATATGTTGGTTTTTCACCCTTTAATTAGGGTGAAATGCAACTATTGCATTATCTACAACATCAGAATTGGCCCTTAAAGATAGATTGGTCTGTTTTTCCTTACAGACAGAAGAAATCACTGTGGATGCAGCGGTTGGAACAGCTGCTGCCAATGGTACACATCCAGCTTGATGCAAACAGATATACAAAGTGTATACACTTGATTCAAGTGCACAATATTCTATTTGGTTACTTTCATATGAGTACCATATCTGGAAAACATTTAAAAGTATAACAATCTAAGTCATGTCAGACTGTTCTGAATTTTCAACAGGCTATTACATGTTATTAAATGGGATTTTACCTTACTTGGCTGGAATCCATTGTAAATAATCCATAGAGGAAAACAAAGAGCCCAACCAATGCAGCAGGAATAAGCATTCCAGTATACCATCCCAGCCAGGCAAAATACAGTCCAATTTTTTCACCAAAATATCGCCTACATGAAAACAAAACATACAAATTGTTTAAAGTTAAAACTTATGGTGGCATCTATCTATCTATCTATCTATCTATCTCTATTACCAGAGTAGTAGAACGAGGAAGTTTATGCCAAAATTGTCAGGTTTTCTTCAGGCTAGAATAACATTCCAGTGATAATAATTGCAGACTTATGAGAATATACAAGGATATAACTGAAGTGCCTCTGTAATTTCCATGCCCTTTCAATGACTAAGTAGATGTACTTGTATCAACATTACTAGTTTAGTTTATCTTCAATTAAGAGAGGAGGAGAGAGAGAGATGTAGACAGTCACAAAAAGTTCTAGGACATAATAAAGTTGGTATGATCTAAGTATTCCATTATAAAAAGCATTTATGATAGATAACCATGTAATATGACATATTTCAAACTATTCTTAGTGAAAACAATGGTCTGAAAACACAAGTTGAAGACTGAGCCTTCATCCTTCAAAACTTGGGTATGAGTTTCTAGATCAGATGAAGTAGCAGTGATCAGAAAGTCAATCAAGGATGACACAGCACAGGATTGTCCCATGGCACACACTTAGCTCTACCAATGACTGGTTATGACTGTCAGATCAGGAATAAAAACTGACAGCAAGGAAAATGAGCTATTGGTATTCGATGTCAAAGGAGGAAAGCATGGAAAGGTTACAACTGAGTTGCATTTTAAGTTCACTGCATCTGGTAACTCTGACTGACCACGTGGGTAACAGTCTCCTCTCAGAGGTGTTCTCAGGAGGGGAAAGTGTCTGATCAAGCAGAGCAAATCAGGGGTTTGTATTTTAAGTTTCACTCTGCAAACTCTGGAGCAGTTGGAACTCTGTGTCTTTTATGCAGGCTTATTTGAAATTAACAGCCCTAAACAAAAGACCACCCAAAAGAAGCAACTTAGAGAATTCCAGTATTATCTGATAACAGTGAATAGCTGAACATTATAGGAAAGCACAAGGAATTTAGTATAGTTAGCACTATGACTAACAGTGATACAGGCTGTTTGTATCATAGAAACTCTTCAAAGTACTAATACCTGATTAAATCAAGAGGTTGGTATTTGTACCACATTCCCCACCGTGCCCAGCGTTCATATAAGAGGTGTCTGTGATTCTGTGCTCCGTGTGTTTTGATGGGATGTCTGCTTTTGTGGCTTCCCTGGAAAAAACACAGAGAAATGTTAGTATTTTGTAGGTATTTTTGAATATAATTTACTAGAAATGTTCTTAAATGAATAGGTCTCTTATTATTCTGGACAGCTCTGGGACATGTCATCTGGAGCTAATATAAGCCTGACAGAAGACACAGGGTTACATATGCTTCTGAAATGGGCAGTTTCTCTAATAATTAATGACAGAAACATATTAATACAAGACTACAAAGAAGTATTCAAGTCTTTATATGACTGCAAATACTTTGTTTCTATTTCACTAATATATGCCTACTTGTATGCTTTCACCTATGTCAATTCTGCAAAATTTTTCAAGAGATGTTTGTGGTATCTTTTCTTGTCTCTCCTATAAAATTTTAGAAATTTCTCGTGTGTCAGCTCAGTTCTCTTCTCCTAGACATCTTCTATGATTTTATTTCACTACTGTTTGAAAGTATAGAAAAAATACAGTCTTTTTGTGGTACATATTTTCTAAGATGATGGAAACAACAGAATTGGCAATATTTTGAAGCTACATAGGACTCCTGAGGCATTAAAAGCAAAACACAGAGTCAGCCTGACCCAAAAGAAATCCTTCCCAGGCCACGTCTGACATTCACAGATCACGCAACAGACTAAAAGAATAGCAAATAGATTTGCTAGAACCAAGTTCCTCAGAGAAATACTTCAGAGTTAGTGATCAGACAGATTCTTAACCCTGGTAGGTCAACATAATTTATCCATTTAGCATTTTATCATACATTTGAAATCTTAAACATTCTCCACAATTCAATTACTTGTTGCAATCTGCTGATCCTCTGCCTTAAGAATGAGTTAAAACCGAAGCTAAACATAGCAAAGAGTCCAAGCCTACTCGTTTCTCCTTTCAGTCAGAAAGCAGCTTACCAAAGATGTCACCACTGAGTGGGACCTTCACAGCATCAAGAAACACTCAGGAACAGAACATCAACTTACTCTCACAGTCAGCTGGCTGAATGACTGCAATGCATAAAGCATTACCCAGTGCTGCATGTTTTAAAATATTTTTTTCCTTCTTCTTTCTGCATTCTTTATCCATAATAGAGTTCAGGTCTCAACACTCCCACTGGGACTGAATTTTCACTCTTATTTGCTCATGTAGCAAAATAAAAAAGAGTTAAATAAAATAAAATTGAATGTTCAACTCCTAGTCCTTAGCATCAGTCAGGCAGCAATTAAGGTAAAAGTGGCTTAAAAATATGACTTCATTCATCTCTAAAACATGGAAACAGCAGCTTATGCTGTAAGAAAGGAACATAAAATGGACATGACAGCATGGCTTTGAAGCCAGAGAGAGCTTCAGAGGCTTTTCTGGTAGTACAGCCAGCTTTTCCCTGCAATCAGTAACACACAGCTGAAGCGTTAAGGATGATGTTAAATTATTTATCTAAACTACTCCTTTTCTATATTCCTAGCACTTAATTATTAATACCATATTAAAAAAATTACTCTCAGCCATTTGTAAGGCCCAGCCCTTCGAAACACGAGACCAAGTCATGATAGTCAGCCCAAACAACCACAGAGTTCAGAGCTGCAATTACTGTGCTCCTGAGAGCATTTCAAACGACTCAAGATGTGTGGCTTGTTCTTTCTCTTCAGCATCAAAAGATTGTCTGAAAACCCTCAAGTCGTACACAAGTTTTTTATTTACTTGATGGGTTTACAGATTCAGCAGGCTTCAACCTACTGAAAAAGATACTGTCAAGCAGAAATTATCCAGAACTGTTAAGGAAAGACTAAACGGGAAATAATTAAGTAGTCACCTTAACTGTGATCAAATGCTCAAGCTATTAGAAAAACAAAACATTTTCCAGGTTGTAAGCAAAAATAATAATACAAGTAACTGGAACAATTTGGAACAACTGATACTCTCAGTAGGAACTCCACAGGCATTGTCCAGTTCATAAAAATCATAGAAGAATTTTAATATCCTAGTTCTGCAAGAAAATGCTCCATGATGTCATTATAATACACAATGTAAGGAAAATTTAAAAGTCAATATTAAAGTACGAGCTACAAATAAGAAAAGTGTTAACAGACTACCCAGTGAAATTAAAAGTTTGCAGGGCAAAATTGAAGGAGGATCCCAAACCATTAGTGCAAGCTTTAATTTAAATATAAAAATAAAAATCAAATTAACCAAATTACCTCATGTGGTGGAAATGCTGCTTCATATGTTCCATTATTTAGTAACCTATTAATACCTTAAAAGAACAAAAAGCATTAGTTCTGATATCAATTTTTATACCCATTTTTCAAGTAGTCCGAATTTTCAAGGCACATATTAAGAACGCAGCTTGATATTAGATGATCAGGATGCTTCTAAGGACAACAATAATCAATAATCCCACTATTTGTTGATCTTTGTAGATTTCTGGCTCTGTCAAACTACAGCAACTTGCTGGGGGCCAAAGTCTGCACCTTTTCTCTCAGCACTGGGTGCTTGTGTCAGCTCGAGGGTGAGAAGACACTTACATTCTTGTACTCATCAGAGCATATAATACAGATTTTATGGGTGACCAGATGATCTGACATCCAGAGAGTGGTATGGACAGAGAGTCCTCGAGGCAGTGAAACCCCTTGCAGGGCTAAGAACTAAGCTGGTATTTTAAAATTTAAGCCAGCTGAAGAACTTCATATCAGAGCAGTGCCCTGCACCACACTGACCTATGGCATTTTGGATCGGTTCCTGGAGTCTTCCTAAGTCCAGATTTGTTATACTATCACAGCACATTGTAAGAAATAAAAAATAAATAACCATTGATAGTTACAATAAAAAGATTCAGTTGCCTGTAAGAGCAGATCTATAGCCAAGAGTTTCCCCAAGAAATAAATACATGTGATGGAATTCAGATTTGACTGTTCAAATCTATGAATTATACTAAACTGATCTCAACTGGCCCTCATCAGCTGCAAAGGGGTTAGATTTGAATCCCTGCTCTCTATGTTTTTCTTTCTACTGCTTTTCTTCAGAAACTCGAGGAACAACTTTCTGTAACTTTTTTCATCTTTATCAGCATAAGGTTTTTAATATGCCACTACATATTCAATCCTTAATTGAATTTCTGCAGAAAAATTAGGAAATCAGGCATGCATCCCCTGGTCATTTCAAATGAAAACTGAATTTACTCTTCAAATCAACTGCCTCTGGGCAGCACAGAGACCTCAAATAAGTCAAGTGTAGCTCACATTGATTCTGCTGGACCGGAACTGCTGGATAGTAGCAGAAATATCAGGATCAATCCTTGAAAACACTGTCAGTTGTGTGAGGTATTTTACCTTTATTGTGGCTCTCAATCATGCAAAATTATCATAATCACTCCATTTTATTTTAAGGAATGAGTAATTAGGTGAAAACTATTGCCAATTTTCACTGAGTTATTTAGGATGATAATGATGGGACATTGCTTCAACTCTGATCCTGAGTGAATGAAAAGATTTCAAGGAAACAAAAAATTAAATTATTTTATCCAATGATAATTTTTCAGGCCAGTAAAGATACAAAATTTTATAGCGTCGAGTTAGGACAAAAATACAGCATTCTCACCCATTTTGGATTTTCCATCTTCATATTTAGTTCTCTGTAGCACGTGGTGCACGATTCTACTTCTTGTGGAATTGCTGAAGAAGCTGTCCTTGTTGTTTATCGTAAAACTATTGAAATAATTAATGTCTTTTAATATTCAAAACAATGCACACGTGTTGAAACATAGCTGCTCAAATGTTTCATCCTTACAATGATTTATTGGATCTTCATTTCCCTTGGTTACTGCACAAGACAAGATTTTACATCCCTAGAGCGGGTCCAAGAAAGTCGTCCTTATCACAGATTATTTTGGGGAAAACAGAACTAAAACTAAATTTTAAAATATCTTGCTATCAAGATAATTTCTCTTCTGGATAGAGTTAATTAAATAAAGATCTTCAGTAGCAGTGGTGGCCTTACATTCAAATTACTCATGAGGTGACAGATGCCTGTGTCACGGAACCACAAAAACTACTAATTTAAAAAAAATAAATATCCCTGCACTGGAGAGTTGAGTAGCAGCTCCACAACCATTTGTCCTTACAGGATCCTAGGACGGACCCAAATAAAGCATCCCTGCCCAGATGGCTCCAATCTGGACACCAGAAATCTGACACACAGGAGCTTTTGCCTGCTCAGCTGTGCCAAAAGTGGCACTATTACAGTTGATTACATTGGCTGAGCTGGTTGAGAAAAAAATCAAAACCAGGGGATTGATTGGTTGTAATATAGGCAACTACTGAAAAAAATAGATAAGAGAGAGACTATCATGCAATTACTGGGTCTTCCTGAGGTAAAGTCAGTCCACTAGCATTTACCTTCTTTACTGAGCAGAAAAAAATCCTGTTTAGCCTAATTCAGATTTCTACTTTAAATTAACTTTTCCCTCCTAAAACAATTATCGCAAAATAAATTTTAAAATCAAGAACCAGTCAGAATTTTAAAATCTCACTTTTTGGGTACTGAAAAAATTTATGGCACAGTTTAATGACATCATTGTCAACTTACTGATTTGAACACATACAGTTCATATTGGTGTGTTTATATTTATATTTTCAGAAGCAAAAGATCTTTTTAAATGCATATCTGATAAGAAATAAAAAGATCATCCCTGGTGTTCTCAACACCCTCCAGATGTTCTCAATTTCAACAGCTGTATCGGTTTTGCCTAAGTAAAATACGTAATGAAGCAAAGCAAACTTGAGTATTTGCACTTTGTAATGTAATGGAGATAAAAATTGAAAACCTTCTAAACCAAAAAGGCAGCATTAATTTTTCAGTCAAATTTCTGCCTAAGCTACTGAGTGCCTATCGAATAACAAGGAACACAGAGTCAATTCTGGCTTTAAGAGGAAACCCCTCAAACTACCAAATATGATAGCAGGCACTTGCCAGTGACCATCTGTTAGCAGGCACCTCTCTGAGAATTTCTTAGAAGAAAGGAGAAAAGAGAACACCCTTGGGGATGTGCAGCACTCACTGGTGTATGCGAGCACGGCTGAAGGGGGCTGTGTAGCAATCGGTCTCCTCCAGATCAGGCAGGGCCTCCTTATCAAGCTTCATTGGATTCCTGGGCAACCAACTTTTCAGCTCTCTCATATTCCTCTGCAAACTGAGACAGCAAGAAATCAGATTTACACCCTCTCACCACCTTGGTGTTTCTATCTCCAGCACCGTATAATTAGCGACATCATACTAGAAATGAAATGAAATCAGGACATTTCCACATTCAGTAACTAAAAGAGAATAAGGAGTTAAAAAGCAAAATGAACACTTCACTTGAGGACAACTCATTCTAAAATCAGTGGGATTGTGGTTTGAGATGGGACTGCAGTATTGAGCCTGGAAAAAAATAATTTTCCAAGGTAGTTCATCTGGCAGAACGGGGGATGCTTACGCTTTGCCCAAGAACATATCTACTTACTTTCTCAAAGAGAACTCCTCCCCCCTCTCTTGCCTGGCAACTCAGACACTAAAATTCATAAATGTTGAAGTAAATATGAGAGTGCGAGGGATCAGATTTTGGTTTTCTGCCTGCAAAATGTTCTTAAAAATCTAAGAGCTCATATTGCCTTATGAAACAGTGTACCTAAGCATCAAATAAAGTAAAGGATATGTTACACTGAAATGGTAAAAAACCCTAGCTATGGCTTCCTCCAGATTTCATAAAATTAACACCACAAAACACAAACAGAACATCAATGTTGTATCCTCAATTAGATTATATACTGGCAACCCAAATACTTTTTTTTCCTACTGGCAACCTGCCTAAATAGAGTCTCAGGCCATTGTTCATTCAGGGGTAAATATAGTGAAGTGCAGTAAATTTTCAAGCAAATGCTCAAAGTTACTTATCACTTCAATTTTGCACCCCTTGCTGACCTTCACCTTTTTCACACTCAACTGCAATGCAATATGGATATTTAAGGAGCAGATCTCATAATAAACAAGTGCTATATTGTGACACTATAAGCATATCAGAGATTCAGGAAAAGTCTAAATGTGAACAAAAACATTCCCTAAACAGTGTTTTTCTCAGGGGGATTTGGGCTTTACTCAATGAACATGTATGCATGACAGATAAAGCACATATATCTCATATCCACAAAGAGTGTAACACTTAGTAACAAATTTTTTATTCTCTGAGATGAATACTTCATCTCCTGTGCTAAGCAGAAGCACAGCTATCCATTTCATAATGTCCATAATAAAAAGTTAATAATATTTCATAATGGTCATAATAAAGAGTAATAAGTGATGCCACAGTAAATTGCTCTCAGGCAGTAAAGTAACCCTTGTGAAGATGTACCTCTTCCTATCAACAGCAGCAAAAATGTTCTACCCCTATTTGACAGGGTCAGACAGAAATCTCAGCCAAATGTGGGACAGGATTTTACAGTTAAATTTAAAATTATCAAAAACTTTCTTCTTCCTACACATTGCAAGGTATTGGTGCACACTCTGTATGTAACTCATCACTTGAGGGCCACCACCTGTGTTTGACTCTAACCATTCTGAGCCAAAGAACATAATGTGTTCATGAAGCTGAAACACAGAACACAGTTCCCAGGCAGGTGCATCCCTTAAGTGTCTCCTTAATAACAGCTTAGTGCATGAGTTGATGCTCCAGTGGAAGCTCTGTTGGTACACAGTGTATTTAAGTACAGTTTCCCTTTATTTTCTTCATTTTTTTTTCTGTTGTGCATATGCTGGTTTTTTTATTCAAAATCCAGACTTTTCTTTAATGAGAAAAATATGCAGATGCATCAGGAAAAAGAGAAAAGCAATGCATCTGATTTGAGATTTTTTGATGATGAAATTACTTTAAAATTGGTTATGTGAAAAGTCCTGATCATTTCTCTCATAAAAAAAATCTAAAAAAAAAAAATAAAAAGTAGATAAATATTATCTTAAAGAAATTAATTTTTTTTTAAATCCGTGTCTGCTCCTTTTAACATGAAAGACAGCACTGGAATAAATTAATACTTATGTCCACATTACATTTGCAGTTTCTCTTCTGAGACAAAAAATTTTCTTATCTAAGGTGTTATTGACTTTTCATGACATCATTTATGGTTGATCATTTTAAAAACTAGTGACTTCAGATAGCATAGAATATTGCAACTGAAAAGAACATCACCATGTATAAAAATAATCCAACAAAAAAGACACTTTTCTTGACTTATGTTATTTTACTGTTGAAGAAGAATCTGAATTTTCATGGAGCTTTCAATTAAAGACAAAAAACTAAAGGCAAAAAAATGATACCATGTTTGTTCACTGGAAAGATATCAGCAATTTCACTTCAGTGTGCAGACTGAAATCCATAAAATTTTATAAGTCCTTCTGCAAAGCAAACTTCCTGCAGGTCAGTTGCTAAACAAAGTAATTTTTAGTTCTCTGTCCTTATAAATATTAAGTGATTTTAACATTTCAGTGGGCAGAGGGAATCTACATACTAAGAAAACTATCTTCTCATTTTCTTTTCCTTGGTGTCATTCTTTACCAGCACGAAATCAGCATGTCTAGTATGTCAGATTCAATACTGATTTATCAGTCTATTTAATCTTAAATCTGAGAGTTCAGACAATTTTTTTATATCTACACTATTTACCTCCATATTCCTTTTCTTTGGGAAGATTTTTTTGAAGGCTTTTCAAATATTGCTCTCAATAAATATGAGAGAATTATTTCTATAGAGTGATCCTATGGACAGAAGTCACGCTTCATATGTACAATGTTAAGCATTTCTTTAAAGGTAGAAAAATAAAGAAATAGATACTACATAGATGCCACATAAAAATAGTAAGCATTACATTTATCTTCTGCCCTTCATTCATGCACCTAACAATCTTTTGCAGACTTTTCAAAGCACATCTATAGATATATACATCTGTCATATAACCACACCAATAAAGTCAGAGCAGGGTCTAATATACTAGTGTTACTTCATATTCTTAAATCAGGAAAACTCTATGGCCTTAGAATTTTACCTTTGATATACAAGGATTTTAATAAAGTTCTTCACTGTAGCTCTTACAAACTCTATCTAATAATTTAGAAATATTAACAAGCAATTTAATAAATGACAGACAAGCAGTTGAGTTTGAAAAGTTGTAAGATGCAAGCAAACAATGACAGCTGTAGAAGTTAAAATGACGAAATGGGGTGTCAGCAATTTTAGAGTTAGCTTTCATTTTTCGATGCAGCTTTCTATTTTCTTTTTTTGCCACATTATTCCTTTGTGCCCTGCACAAAGCGCCGGAAAAAATACTCAGAAAAATATTCATCCCTAAATTATCACAAAGGAAGTCATAGGTAAAAGCATTTGTCTCAAATGAAAAAATCAATCTGGCAGGAAAATCGCTTGTTACTTGATTCACAAGTACTGTGCAACTTCAGTTGCACGTTTCAGACATCTGTCCTCCTAAATAAGGAAAATAAATTTATTTAATAGCCAGGACTCACCAGATGGATTACAGATGAAATGAGACAATTTTGAAGTAAAGCTTGTTGATTTTGCCTTTGCACTAAAAGCGTATCACTTACATTTTTCATAATGCACGCTGAAATGGAGCAAGCATGCGAATGACTGGGAAGAGGAGAAAACGCAGTTGTAAATTTATATTATTGATTGGTTTATTTCAATAATTTTATCTGCTTCTGTGTTTAAGTTTGCTCCCTTTACCATTCAACAGCGTTTTGTCTGTTTCTGTTAGCAGATCATCTTGCAAACTGTTATCATGAGAGTACTTAAATTGTTCCAGAGAAATAATGAGAGCTCTTCATCATCTGAAGTAAAAAAAAGAGAACCTAAATCAAATGTAATCTCATCTCAAGATCCATCTCCAGAAAACCCATGACAGGGAACTCTTTCAGGAGATTTCCCTCGTGTAAAATACCTTCATGTGTCTTTTCCGTTGCTGATTATGATTTACAAGACATCATTATGTCTCACTGGAGCAATGGGGAGTGATTACAGCTCACAAAATCCCCCTTTCTCACTCCTCAGCACCCCCAGGCTCCTTCCACCCATCCCTGTAGCCTCCTGTACCCTTCTCCTGGCTGACAGAAGCACCACCAGATACAGGTGAGTTGTGCAAGTTATTCACTCAGCCATCAAATACAGATTCAAAGCAGCCTTTGGTGTGTGGCATTGATCTGTTCCTGATCACCAGGACACTCAGGGCAGAAAATACATTTGCATGTCTAAGGAAAGAGCTGACTGCCAGAATCTGAGACACACACTCAAAAGCATCCTTCACACTAAAGAAGGATGCCTTGGTACCAGCAGAGATAGCTCCAGGATTATATCTTAAAAGCCAGGATAAGACCTTCTTTTTCCCCCTGTATTAAGTTTTTTACATTTCTAAAATTATAACTGGCAAAGCTTTAGAGTACTGCACCTTGCTTTAGATGAATATTTTAACACTTTGGGCTGACATATTTTGAATTTTCAGGAAAATAATCAAATTTTCCAAGTTTCATGGATAAATTTACAACTGCGAACGGATTTTCTTTACAAGGGTGACTGACAAAATTAGAAGCTACACATCACCCACCAACCTGCCCATGGTTTTGCTCCTCCAGTCAGTGTAATAACATTTTTTCCTGAAAGAACAGCAAAAATCAGCTGAGATTAATCAAGTAGGATACAGTTGAAAAGGACATACACATTACAGAAGAATGCTGGACAATGTAAAACATGCATTTTCACAGACAGAAAGGTGAAATCACTTTAAAAATGCAACTGTAAGAGAGGAAATCCTTAAAATGAGGTAGTTTCACATTATTTTTTAGTTTTCTCTCCACCCTTCACTGCTTACAGACACTTTGAGAAACAGGACCAGAAATTCCCAGTCAAGTCTTCTGAGAACAGATATTTTAAAACCAAAGAGAGACGTATTTGCTGCACGGTAACATTCTGCACATTTAGTTTCAGGTTTTCAGGCTTTTTTTCTGGTCTCCTCCTATCGTTTCATGTCACATTTCAACCACACAAGGGCCTCACTCTTGCAAATTCCTCAGGAGTTAACAAGACCTGCAACTGCCCATCTGGACAGTATTTGAGATTGAATCCAGTCCACGACTTACCTTGAAAAACACTGAAACTAATACATTAAAAAAAAGGGATAAAGATATGTTTCCTGGAAAACACATGGCCATTGGAAAATTGTGTATCCACTCATTTGCAGGCTGTTGGCAACCTGACACTTGGTACTACCAGGCAGAATTGCAAATGAAACAATGAAGAATTATTAAAGGATTCTCAGACATTTTTTAATAAAACACTTCCTTAATTCCCTTTAGCTGCCCTTAGCACAGATGGAGCCCAGCTACGTTAGATACAAATAATTTACTCATTACACATAATAATGTTTCATGATTTATTTGTAGACACAAAACTAAATTTTGTCTGAGTGCTGGAAATATGTAATAGTTTCATTTCTACTGACAGGCCATATACTTAACAAAAAAACCTGTAAATTGTTAAAAAAGTTATAATTCAGTCATGATCTCACCTTGGAGCTTGCATAAATGCTGTTTGAAACCATATACATACACTTCCAAATAAAGTAGCATTGCAAAAGTCAGCCTTATATACAAGACAACAGTGATTATGACAGACAGTCTTTCGAAATGCTAGAAAAAATTCTTTTTGTAATTGAAACACTGAGATTCCATCTACCTTACATATATGATGGATACTATATATCTGCTGACACATTTTGGTATAATAGCATGCTAATACAGTTCTGGAATGCTGGGCAGTACCTTGAGTCAGAAAAAAGTATTTTTACTTTCCAGAAAGAGAGAGAAAAAAAAACTTTGTCATAATTCTGTTGATTTTGTTTAGATTCCTGGATTGAGCAAAATGAACCCAAAAAGTATGAGTTTAATTCTTCATGTGTTATTCATATATGATACCGACATATGGTGTATTTTAGTGAGCATAATAAAAAGCCAAAATTTTGCATCACTGTGCAAGGGAACAAGGGCTGACAGCATTAAAATACTGTAGTTTTTAACTACACATTAAAACTGGACAATCAGAAACCACTGATAAAACAGATAAAGGCTAAGAGAAATAATCTGCTTTTTAGAACCAGAGGATATCTCAAGTCGGAAGGGACTCATAAGGATCATCTTGTCCAACTCCGTTCTGCTCTTAGGCCCACTTAAAACCATCTAAGACAACCTAAAACTTTTTGGTAGGAAGCTATTCCAGTTCACTGTAATTGTGTGAGAATTGTATGACTTGAGGTTCCTCTGTCCACCTCAGCAAAACAACATATGCCATCCACTTAGGAAAGATTTGCTTTAAACAAGCAAGCTCAAGAGTCAAAACAAACAAAAGTGGTTTTGGCAGCAGGTAATGAAATTATAAAATGCATGATCACATCATGTTGTTATGCGTGTAAATTGTTATTTTTGCACCCATGAAAAGCCATCGGGGCAAATATAAACAAAGATAAAGACATGAATTCTGCCTCAGCAAGCCTCTAAATCACAAACTCTTCTGGAAAGAGAGAAGGCATCATGGAACACTCCTCATCTCCTGCAGGGGACACTTCAGACAGGTTGCTGCCAAAGCAAGACACACTTGTTCTATTCTGCTACATCCAGTTTGTGTTCACAACAGAACTTCTTTTAAAAGTATGGAAATTCAAGAAATAGACTGTTCAAAATATTCACACAAGTTTTAGATTGCAATTTCATTTAAATTCCTCTTAAAATCCTTTTAAAAAGAAGTGTTGATCAATTTACTATTTCTCACAGTTCTACTACAGGAGTAGCAGCAAAAAAATTTCTTCCCAAATAAATATATTTCGTTCCACAGTGGAACTCCCAGCAAGGTGAAAATGCAAAGTTTAGCATTTTATATACTTTTGGAGTACTGAACTGAATGGGATAAAAAGAAGCTAAAGCCCACAAAAAAGAAACATAGATCAGACACTTCAGGGAAATAACAGAGAACATATTTACATGTCATTTAAAAATATAACAAAGAAACATGACCTAGAATGCCTTCCAAATAAAGCAGCACTGCGAAAGTCAGCCTTTTTTTCCAAAGAGCACTATTGATCTGTGAAGTAACTAAAACTATGAAGAAGTCAAACCATCGCTAAATTCCAACTTCATTTTGTGATTTCAAGTATCAAAAGTGAGAAGGAATTATTTTTAACTTGGAATTTAGATTATTTATGTGTGCACACACACATACGCAAACACTTCCATATTTAATGTATTGACAAGTATTATTCAAATCAGAGAAGCTCAAATAGCACTATAATAATATCCTTACCCATACGGAAGATGACTGCTACAGAAAACAGTTTTTTATGGAAAAGCATTTGAAGGCTTAATAGGATGACATGAAAACTCATTACAGAACTGGGTATGTGAAGTAAATTTTGAGCAATGGATGCTTCCCAATGAGTGTTTCTGGCTTAGGACCAGTGCAAGAGAGCCACAGTGCCACAGCAGGAAACACTGAGCAATTGGCAGTCTGAGTGAGGAAGGAGTGCTGTAAGGGTATCTTCCATGAGTCACACAGCTTTGGCATCCAGTTACCACTTTAACTCCTTAGGAGGTTTACAGCACACTATATCCTCTTCTCTCTCTCTCTAAGAGCATTATTAACCACTTTGAAAGGGTACATTTTCTCCTTTATAAACTTCTGCATTATTGCAGGAGATATTAACCTGTTCTACAAATAAATAACAAATATTTACTGCAAAAACATAGGATAGAACTCATTTAGCACAGGCAAGGAACTCAGTTCAATTCATTATTCTGCCTAAGGAAAGCTACTGGACCTCATTTTATTAAAATTGTGATCATATGTGTTATACTGGAGACATGGAAGACCCTAGCTTTTTCTGTCATTTTACTTGCCTTTAGATAAGGCTTCAGAAAAACCCTAAAATCGGGGAGAATATCTGAGCTCACACGAAGAACACCTGAAACTCTGCCAAGGACATCCAAACCAATGTGTGAACTACTAGAGGTGTTTTCTAAAGACATATGCTCAGTTTGACTTAGAAGGTAAATCTGAAAACAAGTACCCCAGAGTACTGTGTAAAAATGTGGCAAGAACAGGACTTATTATTTGTTTCTCCTCTCTTCTCATTACTAAATCAAATATGAGCATGGATGGCTACAGAGAAGTAAAGACTGCATTTTAGACTTAAGTAAGTAATGACTTTTAACATTAAGCACTAAATTATAGGTTTCTTAAAATAGTTTCCACAATACCTGAAAGGCATCCTGATGTTCATTCTTTCTGCGTATTTGCACAATGTCTCCCAAGGACAGTGAATTTTAACAAACATGATATCACTGTTTGTAACAGCCGGCTGTAAAGAGCAGTAACAAACAAATGCGTATTAATAATCTAAACCTTTCTGGCAACTGCCTTTCCAGGTGAATTCTTCAGGGTCAAATTCTGATTTTTAGGCCTGAAGTGGGCATGCAAGTCTGAAAACACAGTAAGTACTCTCAGCAAGACAAAGGAAAATTGGTAACTTTTTCCTTTACAAACTCTGTAGTATGCACAGACTAGTATGACAAAAGGAATCTGTAGGCAACATCCTTGCTCATGAACACAAGTAAAGTAGAGAAAGACTTTATGCAGCACTTTTTTACATGGAATAAATGAATTAATTTTAAATCTGCACAAAATCATCTCAGATAAGCAATCTGAACACCATTCTGTGTGTCCCCCATGTGAGGAGAAGAAAGCTCAGTTGCTAGAGACATTAAGAAGAGCTGAGAGGAAGCTCCAGGTTGCATTCTGCCAAAATGGTAACTCCAGGGAATGGTTAAGTAACTGTGAT
Organism: Anabacerthia variegaticeps; assembly: GCA_035583185.1. Classification (NCBI taxonomy): domain Eukaryota; kingdom Metazoa; phylum Chordata; class Aves; order Passeriformes; family Furnariidae; genus Anabacerthia; species Anabacerthia variegaticeps. The sequence continues at coordinate 190,137 of JAWWEW010000165.1, forward strand.
ATCCCCTGGGAACCTTTAAATGCAATCTCTGTGGGAATTGAGGTTGGTTTTTTTATTTAAATTACAAGCCATACTCTATACAAATGTTTTTTTCATCACTAATTTATTTGTACATAAAACTAGAGTTTCAGCCTTACAGGTTTCTATATTTGTCTTCTCTTACGAACACTTCAGTTCCACACCCTTCTCCCAGATGTATTTGCTTGAGATTTTATAAGTAGATATTTTGACATTTGTGTTGACTCTGAGTAAAGCCTCCAAAACCTTGAGTTCACCAGGTTTGGTGAGTAAAGGTAAAAGAAAATGTAGTTAAAAGTTAATAAAACTTAAAACATTCACAATCCTACCTACCAGTTCCATAAAATCATATCACAGTTCAATAGTACCACCTCAAGGATTTTACTTTTCTCAAAAGATGGGGATAAAAAATACTAGTGGAAGATAATTTAAAACCTTTGATATCTAGAATGAGTACCTTTTTTTTTTCTGAAGTGTCAATAATTCTGAATTGACAACAGCTGAGATTTTATTATTAATTGAAATTGGAACAAAACTAGGTATTTTTACTACTAGACTGTGCCAATATTTAAAAGCCTGAAAACCAGATTTTAGTCAGGTTAGTTATTTATGAATATTCATATACTACATTGTGAGCTCATTGCTTAAACATAGAACATTCTATTGACCTGAATAAATCAGGATGAATGACACATGAAGTACAGGAGCTCACTTCAGGATAGACTACAAACACACCTGTTTTGTGGGGAATTCTTGAAACAGCAGAAACACAAGGCTGTTCTCCTGACTCTGTTTTCCTTCTTTTTTATATTAACACTTCTATCACTAGCCATGGATTAACTAGATAGTGACGACCTTAATTCCTTGCAAAACAGTGAGACATTTAGCATCAGGCATTCTGCTGAAAGACACAGAGGTTATATATTAAAGCAATAACACAGGTGACTGAAGCTTCTTCTGTTTTGCAAGCATTAGAAACTGGACTAATACACCTCTGTGCACAAGCATGTATCCCCAAATCATTTTAAACACACACTATCAAAAAATTCCTCTTATTAATTTAATACAATTAAACAGATGGTGGGAACAGCCGGACTGGAAAGACTTGTAACATTGTCAGGAATTTTTTACTAGTTCAGTAAAGTATGACAGTATTCTAAAGGATCTTTTATGCCACATTAGCTACAAGACTCACCTCCCGTTCTAACATCAGCCCTTCTGCTCTCAAATTCTTCTCAAATGTGCTTCTTTTTTCTACCTGTGGACTTGATTTCTTGTAGACCAAGATGTAATCAATGCGCTTTTTGCCATCTTTGAAGAAGAGTCCTGATGATGCCATGGCATCACCCTAGAGAAGACATAATAAAAGTACACTGAATATGGCATTTAAAAAGATGAAGAGCCGAATCATGAACTGCATTTAACGCAGCATTTTCTAAACCACGGAAATGTCCACATATCTGTAGGATGAATATGTAAAAAAATAATAAGAATAAAAATTTTAAATTCATCAGTTGCTCAGGGTTTCCAATTAATTAGAACAGAACAAAACAAAATAGCTTCACAAAACCTATATTGTAGTTACTTCTTTCAGCTGTGCAAAAACCTTAAAATTATTGAATTATGTGTATTGATATGAATATCTGTTAATTCTTACCTCAAGGCGAATTTAAAAAAAAATTTAAGGCAAGCAAATTAAAATACAGACATACCTGTATTTTCTTCAAGAGAGAAACAAATCCAAAACATTAAAAAAGAAATGCTACTGATTGGAATGTTTTCATGGATATTCCAGGCAAAGTGCTTTTTTCAATGCCACGTTAGCAACATTTAAACCTTGACTAGTTCCTTCCCACCACGCTTGCAAACACAAGGGATTGTCTGACCTTGATACAGAAAACCCTGATTTACATGTTGCTGCTAATGCAAGCTATTTTTGCATTCTGTGCTTTGCATGATTCAGAACAGGCAGAGACTATATCAACTGGTGTCAGACTACAGAATCATAAAATCATCAGGTTGGAAAGAACCTCCAGGATCACTGGACCTTTAACCAAACACCACCATGACCACTACAATAAATGCCATGTCCAGTTATTGCTTGAACACTTCCAGAGATGGTGACTCCATCACCTCCCTGGGCAGCCCTTTCCAATGCTTAACCATCCTTTCAGTGAAAAAATTCTTCCTGATGTCCAACCTGAACCTTCTCTCGCACAGCTTGGGGCCATTTCCTTTTTCTTTCACTTGTTGCCTGGGAGAAGAGGCTGGCCCACACCTTGCTACAACCTCCTATCAGGTAGTTGTAGAGAGTGATAAGGACTCTTCTGAACCTCCTCTTCTGGTCAAAGACGCACAGCTCCCTCCACTGCTGCTCACAATCTCTAGACCCTTCATCAGTTTTGTTGCCCTTCTCTGGATTCACTCCAGTACCTCAATGTCTGCCTTGAAATGAAGGGCCCAGAGCTGGACAGAGCAGTCACAGTGTGGCCTCACCAGTGCCAAGCACAGAGGGATAATCACAGCCCTGTTGGCCACACTATTCCTGATACAGGCCAGGATGCCATTGGCCTTCTTGGCCACCTGGGCATGCTGCTGGCTCGAGTTCAGCCAGCTGTTGACACCACCCCCAGGTCCTGAAGACTTTGAAATCTGAAAAGGTAAACTCAGAAACTATCAACACCTTCTGGAGAACGCAGCACTCATTTAAGCACAAACTGTCCAGAACAAGTACGTTAGTTTCAAGTAGGGTACATTACACCAGATGTCTATGAATGCTGCATCTTCTAAACAATGGGATGCTGGTCTTAGAAATAAATCCTATTTGGATTATTTGGATATGAAATTTATAATATTCAGAGTTATATCCAAGAGTTATACTCACTATTGATAAACAGAACCATATGTTAGTGCATGATATCAGCGGCATAAATACTGGATACCAGCTCACTTGTTTCTATGTGAAACATTTTGCTTACACCCACATCCCTCACTGCCAGCTTTCTACATATTTAGTGCTTCTGAGAACTCCTCAGTCTGCAAAACTGAAAGCACTCTAACAAGATTCGTCCTCTTTCTTTGCTTTTTTAACTCCCAAAATAAAAACCAAGGAACAGTCTTTCTCAGACCACCTACTGTTACAAAGGAGTGAATCATGATACACGTGGGAACATTATTTAAGTAGATCAAGCTTCAGTTGATGATCCTTTAAGATCATTGAATCCAACCATTAACCCAGCAATGCCAATTCCATCACCAAACCAAGTCTCTAAGTGCCATATTTACACACATCTTATAGCTATCTCCAGGCATGGTGAGTCCCTCACTTCACCAGGCAGCCGATTCCAATGCCTGACAACCCACTCAGTGAAGAAATTATTCCTAATATCCAACTTAAACATCACTTGAGGATGTTTCATCTTGTGATACTTGGGAGAAGAGGCTGACCTCCAAGTGGCCACAACCTCCTTTTGCGTAGTTGTAGAAAGCAGTAACATTCCCCCTGAGCCTCCTCTTCTCCGAACTAAACAACCCCAGCTTCCTCAGCCATTCCTCGTAAGACTTGTGCTCTGGATCCCTCTTTGCACACACTCCAGCACCTCAACATTTTTCTTGATATTCAGATAAACAGCATCTGAGGTCCCAGTTAAGGTAGCAAAGATTGCCAAATAAAACTGATAGCACACTGAATATTGGGTCTGCCACCCCTTCTAAGAATTCTGAATGGGAATGGGAACAAAACCTTTTTATGTCATAGGTGTAATGATCTGAAGGTATAACATGCAGAGGTTTGAAGGTGAGCTAGTAGATTTAAGGTTCAACAACACAAATTTGAATATGGAAGTTTTTTTAAATGCAACCTTTTTTCAGGTTCAAGACATAAGCAATGAATCTACTCTTCAAAAATGAAAGATGCCTGCACAAGTACTTTACAAAATCAGACCAGAGCTGCTTTTATGGTTCATGAAGCAAGCAAAATCAAACACAAAGAGCCTGGCCACAATTCCCCCAAAGGGAAAATCTGGAACTTCTCTTATACATTTTCTGCTCATGCAATTTCTGTACAGACATTCTGCAAATAACATCCATCTTTTTGTAATTCACTTCTACCTTTCTTTGGATTATTATTTCTAGCTTTTCTTTCCTCATTTCAGAAACATCTGGTTTTCTTCAGTCTTAGAGAAATGTTTTATTTCTCAGATTAACAACAGTATCCAAATATGACCTCAGATTCATCAGCACCAAACAGAACTACTTGGGGGCAATGTTCAAGAAATAATGATCAGTGATTACAGGAGAAAGAAATTTTCCATCTGTTTCTCTGAGACCACTTTCAGAGTACTACCCCCACAGGTTGAGAAGAGCAATAGTGAAGCCATATAGCACATTCCTGCAATGAACCTGATCTACACTAAAGTAATTTCAGGACTGATTCAACATTAATGCTACTGGCACCATCAGCTTCACTTCAGTGCAATTCTCAAACAGTGTTGTCCACCTATATTAGCAGAAACACCTGTGCCAGTAAAAGAATTTATCTGGTGATTTAGCTGGGTGTTTTCAGCTGATCTGAAGGAGCTCCATAATGTGTAAGAAGAACAGGGAGCAGAAATTTCAATTAAACATATGAGTCAGGGTATATTGGCCTAGCACAGTGAATCAGCTGTTAGTACAGTGGGCATTCAGGCACAGCCTGTTTATTATTTATCTGCTGGCTTGGACCAATAAATCTCTGGTTCATTCTTTCACCTTTTGCTCGACAGAGAAAAGGATCAGAAGAGGAGAAAAGTATCAGAAGAAATATTTTGTGCAAAGTCCTTACTCTCCTCTATTCTGTTTAAGATTTCCTGTTTCACCTGAAAAATTTATATAAAAAGGACTAATCAACATTCTCTAATCCTCTTCATCCTCTCCACCTTCTTAGTCTAGATTTTCTGAAATGGCATTCGCCTGATCAGCTTTCTTACATTTACAGACATATGAAAATGTACTTGATTTCAAAAACTCCTTTTAGAGTATTGCAATACAGTTCAAATTGTAAGCTCAACAATTTGACTTAAGCTTGTTCTTTCAAAGTCTATAAATACAAGAACTTCAAATGTGAGGCTGTGAAGTGCTGCTTCGCTCAACATTAAACTTGCTCATCATGCATAACCAGGTTTGCACCAGAGTAAACTATTACCTGAGGCTTTGCCACTACAGATCTGCTGCACTTCCTTGGTTTTCTTTACTATTTGTCAAAAATTTTTGGTTGCTTCAGAGATTGTGACTATTATAGCAAATAACACGACACACTGCTTTGAAGTCTGAAAGTGTAAAATTCAAAATACTAACATTTCCATTCCACTGAAGTCTACACTTTACACAAGGCAAAATACATTGATCAATTTAACCTAGAAAAAGGAATTTTGGCTCAAGCAATGAAAAGGTGGAAGAACAACGCAAATATTTAGTAAAGTTATCAAATAAAAAGAGACTACATTTCCACTCAAATGTACATGATGAATTTCCTTGGATTTAGCCAACATGGAAGGATTTTTAAATAAACTTTTGTTCAAGTTCTAATTAATGAGCAATGGCCTTTTTACAAAGAGGGAACAGCTGGTTCACTGGCTCTATCTCTCCCCAATTAATTTAAATAGCACAACTCACAGAAATTGTAACTATTTCATTTATTTCACTCTAGTGTTCTGCTCTGTAAATTAAACTTTTACCATTTTTTCACCCCATACACAGAAACAAATATTCTAGAAGAGTTGGAACCATTCTGAAAACAGGAGCAAATTTTAGATTTATGTAAGAGTAAATGACTTGGTACGCACTGTATCATGACATAGCAGCATGTTTTCTTTCTTTTCTACCTTATACAGGGGAAAAGTTTAAAATAATTAATAATATGCACTACCTAGGTTAATTCAGAGGTTAACTAGAACCACACAGAGGTACAACATATGTGTTATAACCATTCATTTCACCTTCATTCCACCACTGACAGCTCTCAACTGGACTAACACAACAGCAAGGGCTTAAAGGCTGACAAAATCTCCATAGGCATTTACCTTTTCTAAATTTTAAGCAAATTCCCATTCGCTTGCCCAAATATTTACAGCTTAAGCTGTGCAACAGCTAAATGTCAAGCACATTCAAACCACTATGAAAGGTTCTCTCTAATTTGTTTACACATCAAAGCTACAGGGAGGAACCTGCCTAGCAGAGAGCACGTACTGGGAAACAGGTGGTATTCCCTGTCCCACCTTCCCAGTGTTCAGTCAATGTCAGCTCAGGTTTCTATGTATTTAGTAACTTTATAGAATGTTGTTCAGCTGCCCCCAAATCCATAAAATCTTTCAAAACCCAAAAGACCTTTAATAAAGATCTCCACAGTTCACTTTTGGAAGAATCACTTGCTTTTCGTTTTGAATTCAAGTCAAATGGGCTTTATTTGATGCTTCATGGCTATAATTTTACAAAGAAATATGCATAGTTTCTTAAGTTGTGTAGAACCTTATCATTACTTTAATATGGAACCATTTGACTCTTAATATCCCCTTAAATTTACTGTGCCTCTGATGTATATTATATAAACAAAAAGTCATTTTTAAAGCAATCACTATTCTTCTTTGCCCAAACATTTACAGTCCTCTTATACAAGACTTTCTTACTAAACTTCACAATTAGTCAGACATGACACTTAACATAAAATATCAAGGTAGATCAAATATTATTATGTTAAAATATATGAATATGCTATTATGCATATCATAAAATCATAGAATCACAGAATCGATTGGGTTGGAAAAGACCTCCGAGATCATCAAGTCCAACCCTTGATCCGACACCACTCTGTTTACTGTTTACATGGCACTAAGTGCCACATCCAAACTCAGTTTTCAAGAAAAGAAAAGCTCACTCACGAGAGCTGGAAACTGGTCGTGCCCTGTCTGCTTGCCCTGTCTCCACAAACTGCCCCACAAACCACCCTACAAACTGCCCTACAAACCACCCCACAAACTGCCAGGCAAACTGTCGCACAAACTGCCACGTCACATCCTCACTGCCATACCAAACTGTACCCTATTTTACCATATTGATATTAAAATATTGATTATTTTGTAGACTAAATTCAGATTTTAATATTCCACCACAATTAGCATCTTTGAAGTGAAAGCAAAAAGCTAACCTTTTATAACGTTCACCACCTTGATACACAGAGACCCCTTAAGTGCATTTTCACTTGGCCATTTTAAGCTTGCAACTTACCTGACCACTGACAAATTTTTGGAAACTGCCATTAGCAGGGTGTATTGCATTAATTATTCTAGGGGACTAGCCATTCAAGGAACCTTAAATTATGTTGTCATTGCTTTATAGAATGAAATAGAACTGAGATCCCAACCTGTCATTCTTTACTTCAACCTATTTGATTGAACAACTTGATGTCTACTTAAACACATGTTATTATTGACTCTGGTTGGAATAGTGGAAAGAGTATTTTTATTCAGGAAAAAAAGTCAAGGTACTTCAGTATTAATTTACCCCAGGAAATGCTGCATTATTAGTTTACACATGTGTTTATTTCAACATCTGGTAACTAACAACATCCAGTAAATCATGTCTGACATGAAAGCAATGGTCTAACTTGTTCATTCACATATAAGATTTTCATTATCATATAAAAACTAAATGAAAAGCTGGGAACAAGACCTTTAATAATTATATTTTTTAATTTCCTTTACAGTTTCCTGAAATTTGCCATAGATGGCAATGAAAATGAGTATGATTTCTACCTATTTTATAGACATAAACACAGAGGCTGACAACTGTTTATTTTCACATTATGTGTCAGTAGTTTGCTGCAGATGTACTTTGTTAGTTGCTTTAGAACTATAACTAAAAAATAGTTTCATCTCCTTGCCTTGCATTCAGGAGTTATAAACAAAACATCAATAAGAGCACAACACGAGCACTAGTCTGGCAGGAGGCACAAAGCCCACCAGAGTCAGCTCAGAGCAGGTTGTTCTGACCCAGGGTACCCAGACAGGGGGAAACCACTTTTATACTGGGGTGTAGCTCAGGCAGTGGAGACTGTGATCAACTTCAGACTTCAAGGACTGTTGTTCACTCAGCAAAAAGAATATAGTAGGGTTTCACATTTATATGAATATATAGAAAACATCAATTCTCAGTCATATCCAACAACAGGAGCATTGACTTACATAAGTGATGGCTGATACCGTACACAAGAATTAAGCTCCCACACCACAATATATTTATTTTGCCTCTACAGTAGACAGGATGAAGTTCAACTTTCCTCCACGTGGGTGGTGTACTTTGGATTAAGACATGTAAAATTATGTAAGGAAAGTAAATATACCAACAGACTAGTGCCTGGGATCTAAAAGATAGATGGGTACACACAGCTGGGCCTCAGGATTCTTCTTTTACAATTAGCACTCCAAATTTGCTAAATTTCTCTCCCCAAAATTTTATTTCATGGTGATGATGTAAAGATTAGAGCAGAATTCATTTCCTCCCTAGGACAGCTTGTGAATTCTGACACTAAATGTGCTAGAGAAAAATAATTTTGCTAAAGCCTTACTGATAATGAAGTAACATACTAAAGAGAGACTTACTCAAATGTCTTGGGTTTTTTTTCCCATGGAAACTAAGAGGGGAAAAATCCACCAGTAAAAAAAACATTCTGCTACCACTGGAAATGGAAGTACTGAATCCAAGCACTGAGTCTCAATATCACCACTCCATAACAGCACCACCTCACCAGTAGCATTTTTTAGAGACAAATACACAGGGAAAAACTGTAGAACCAGAAAACAGTAGAGGGAGAATGAAAGCCAAGTAACAGACTTTGAAAGGTATTTGCTTCCTCATGGAAACAACAACAAAACTGACCTACTGCTGACACTTGGAACATTTGCAAGCATCACCATAAAGTGGTGTTTACATGTTGCCCTGGAGTCTTAGAGCCCAAACACGACATGGAGCATCAGATATATATCTAGATATAGATATAAATATATAGATATATTTATATTCACTGACACACACACACAAATAAGTCTACACACACATATACTATCATTTTGTGCACTTGCAGGGAAAATCAGCTTGGAACAGAGAAGAAGGAGAGAATAACACAGTGTAAAAACACCCTGGTTGTCAGAAGCGTGTCACAGAAAAGCAGCTTTCTCTATCACTTTGTGTCTTGGTTTTTAAGAGATGTTTCTGAGATAATAACAGACTAATTCAGGGCTATTAAATCATGTATAAGCAGGAGTAGTCATGGAAACAATTTGAAGAACCAGGGTCAGAATTTTGACAGAGGTGAAGTGGGTGAACTTCTTCAACATGGCAACAATCTAAAACCAAAAAATCTACATGAGCAGTTTTTCTGTTGTAAGTCTTGAGTAGAATGGTTCTCTCTCACAAAAGAAAACTTTCTTCCAATATAATTTATTGTTCTTCATAAGATGCTATTAGATAGAACAATTACTGGCTGATTCATGAAAACCACCTCGATTATTTTGATTACTAAGTCTCCCTAATACTGTTACCACGAAGTTGGCATTAACATCCTCAGTAATATTCACACTGAAGGATGTCACCATTTCAGTGTTAGTGTCTACATTCAGTGCTTAGGACTCAACTCATAACTTTTAGTATTTTCTGGAAATAAATACATTTTTGGTGCTAACTACAATGAGTTTATTTCCATAAACAAAAGTCAGTTACCTAATTAATGCTAGCTTTGTTTCAGGATGTTTAAAAATTAAGGTTGGGACATCAACAAGTTATAGACTTTTTAAGTTATGTGGAATGAGCTCTGAAATATTTTAAAATAGTACTAGACCCATTTTTTACATTTAAAAATCAAGCTCTGATTAAGAATATTCTAAGGTGTGCTTTATGAGAAATCTTCTAAGCATACAACTAAGTTAGTACGTGTTTTTGGGTCTGAAAGCCTGGATAAACCAGAAACAGATTTATTAGAATCATCCTTTCAATTACTTAACCCAAAAATAGGTTGATGATTTTAATTGTATATTAGGTGAGGGTTTTTCTTGTGCAAATAACTGTAAGCATAATAACCTAGGAAAGAAAATTGGGGACATATTTTCATATGTAAAGATATCCAAACTATCTTGGGCATCAAAGACAGCAAGATAGGTTGCAGTAATTACCCATGCAATTTTATTTCTATGCAACTCTACTGCATTGTGCAGCACAGCTTCCTTCTGCACAGACAGGAAGGCATCCAGAAATAGCTGGCTTTCCTAATAAAACTGCACTTTAACTTTTTAGGAGTAAACTAAAGAATTAGCAATTATTTTAGGTGCTTCACATAAGACACCTTTTTCCATTTTCTTCTATTCAGACTTACAGAGTAAGCATGAAAAATATATTTGTGTATATTATGAAAAAATACATTTGGCTTCAGGAAAGGAGTAGGTTTAGGTGATATGCAAAATTTTGAAAGGAGGTGTGTTCAACATTACCATATGAGGGAGCAGCAATGGAGGATGTTTGAAGACAGCAGCAGGCTTCCTATTTTTAATATATAACCTCTTCTATTAGCTCTTTAAGTCTAATAGAAAGGTCTTAAAAAGCATTCTGAAATGACCACTAAAAATTTTTCTTTACATGTTTACTTTTTAAAATTTCCATCTTTATTATAAAATTATTTACTACTTTCCCTGCATTGCCTGAAATATTTTCTGAGCTTTTTTCTTTTTAATTTTGAAACAAAACCTCATAGCAGAAGAGACCCATGACACTAGAAGCATAAACATGAAGACAACTTTCACTGCACTTTACCATGTCATTCTGTTCTGGGATAATGATTTTATCTGTTGTCATTCCTTTTAAACCTTATCTACTTCTGTGTTATTAGACTGCATTTGTGGACTACTCCCACTCAGGCTTTCCTTACTGTTCCCCTTTCAAATACACTGCTGTCAGCTGACAACATGCTGTTCTTAACTATACACCAAAACATTTTCATTGCCAAACCTGCTCTTTCAGCACACATGCCTGACTTCCACTCAAAACAGGAGCATGAGTGAAATAATGTATGTCACAGCAGTGATAATAACACACAGCACAAATCTGCATCACACTGAAAGTCATGGAATTACACAGGAAAAAATGAAAGCAGAAAATAATTCCTGTCAAAGAGCAGGAAATAAAAAAAATCAGATTGAAGAACATTTTTATACTCCAAATATTCTGTTTATTCTTTTTTCAAAACTACCATGGAATTCTGTAAGTTAAGCACTTAATTTGCAGGAGAGAGAGGAATAGATACATTAAAAATCAAAAAGAACAAAATCAAATACCTAAACAAAGCATTTTAGATTTTCACAGGTAGGTTTATACCTTATAATCCCTCTAATAATCACACTAAACATAACAAGTTTAGCTTAAATTATAATGAATTTTCAGTAATATGTCCAGTTCAGTAGATACAATTCCCCACATCTTTTGGCCAATTGCTTATTTAAGAGCTTATTTTAAATTCCTTACAAGTTACATAACATTTCCAAAGAGAGAAAGAGAAAGCCCTTTGGATCCCATACCACACACAGCCAGTCTGGGCATGCAATATTACTATTAATAGCAGTGGATACCAGAAAAAGGCAGTAAGCTAAGTTATTGTATAGGAAGTGTTCCTTCACAGCTCCTGAACCCACAGTGATAACTTGTGACCTCTGTTCTAAAAATCCTTTTTTACCTTGCCAGATAGCCAAATACACTACTTAGATAAAAAGAATTCATCAGACCAAAGGGAGCAACAGTGATGTAGTAAATGAAAGAAAATGGAAGCCTAATTTCTCAAATATTCCTATCTTGCTACTATACACGTAATGCAATAGGTAAAGAAAAGAATTCACTGCTACTGATTTTGCCACTTCTCTGGACAAATGTTGCCTTCAATTCAAGTGATAAAGTCTGTTCAAGCCTGCTTCTCTTTCCTAAAGAAACTAGAACACTTCAAAAATCAACTTTCCAATTAGGAACCTCCTGATTTCCTACATTTCCCTTGTGCTACAGTTGTAGTTACGTGAAAAAGATCTTTTTGTTGAATTTTTTCTATCATCACATAGTTCAAAGTGGGGGGACCACCCCTTGCCCCAGTGGGGCTGCACTGGGGAGAGACTGTCCCCAGCACTGGTACCTGCCAGAAAAGAGGGCAGGGAGGGGTCCCTGAAGTGAAACACCACAAGAACTCAGCAGGGAGAGCATAAAACCCCCTTGGCACCCAGGTTATGCTCCTTCAGGATCCATTGCTGCCATCTCGGTGGCACAGGACCCTTCTTTTCTTCAAACAAAACACCCTCCCAGGTTTTTCCTCACTTTAAACATGGGGAAGGGGGCTGGCGAGGTTTTTTCTGCTGTTGTTTAGTTTTGGTTTGTTCTGTTTTCCATTCTTGAGTAAAATTGTTATCTTTTTCCTCCTTTATTCAGACTCCTCGTAACTTCAAAATTTGTCAATATTTGGGGGAGGGAAATAAACGAAAGTGAAGGAGGGTTTCACCTCATTGGAGGTCCCACCTCCTGAGCTCACTGTCATTAACCCAAGACACCCTGAAACAGCAGGTACTACTCATTTCATACTTTCTTCAGCAGACACTTGTCCTCATTCTTCTCTGTGAGACCCCCTGGCAGAATCACATACATGAAGTGGCACTTTCTATGCAATTTCAAGAGCACTGGTGATGAAATTCTGGCAGAGATAGATAATGATGAGAGCTTTTTCGTGTGTCTGAGCAACTCCCCATTTTTCAGTGTGAAATCTGTGGGTTCTGAAATGATACTAACCTACACTAAAGGAGATTACCAGTTATAAATCAGAATCAAGGAAATCAAAAAAAGTAGATGACTGCATTGGCATCTGGATGCCATAGCAATCTTATCTGATTTTTTTAAAGCTTTAAACTGCAGCAATAGAAAACACTAAAAAATTCCTGAAAAAAAAAAATGTGTGTTGGCTTTCATTGTACCAGCAAGACAAGTTCATTATTGCTGAAGTATTCAAGTAGCTCATCAGTGAGGAAAATAATAGCACCAAGAATTAATTACAAATAACTTTTTTAGCAATTTTCCCCTGAGTCTCTCAGGTATAAAACAACCCTTCCAAAACAAGCCCAAATTAGAAACAGTAAAAAGAAGAGAAGAAGAACATGCTTTTATCCTTGTCTTCCTTGCCAATGCAGGGTTTCTCATTTTCATTCTCTGGTCAGACTGAGAGTTTTTGTTGTGACAGATCAGTTTATTTTTCAGATATGAGAGAGCTCTTACCAGCTCTAAAGCTGTACTGCAGTCTTTTGTACTTTCAGCAGTGCCAAAAAGAATTAGAAGCCTTCTTGTTGCTTCTGTTATATCCCTTTTGCGGAGAAGTTTCCCTTAGATATTTCCACTAATTGCCACAAAGGCCTCTACAATAACCCAAAGGTGAAACAGTAGTGCTCTTTTCTAATATAAGAGTAACCTAAATTTCTCCCTGCCCTTTTCTTGCAGAAGCAGGCCCATGGTATATGGAAGGAGAATCCTTGGTTGCCTCATGTGCTATTTTGGCTGGCATAGAGGTATATTTTCTTCACAGTAGCTGCTATGGGGCTATATTTTGAATTTTGGGTTTAACCTCAGCTGGATTAAGCCCAGACACCTCATTTGCAAAAACAGTATAAATGCAGAAGGAAGCTTCCAGAGTAGTTGCTGTGATAGAAGGACTTGTGAAGGCTAAAAACCAGATGTGGCCTGAGAACAGTTTTTAAACTCTGAACCACTTGGTTCAATAGGTCAGGACATACAAAGACTGAGACAGAAAAAGTGCATTTTTGTCTAAACAACACAAATACAAGACTCCTCTTTAAACTTTGAAAGAAAATTAGCTTACTGGCTGACTATAAACTTCATAACCATCCTGAATACCGGGTCTGGAAAAAACTCACCTAGTGGCCATTTTACATGAAAATACAAAAAAGTATTTTGCTTTAGGATAATGAAATCCCTGTTGCTAGACAGTATGTGTTACTAAACTGTGTTCGTAGTAGCCTTGCCTGTTGTTAAAGCTATGGAGTGCTCTGTAACATGATCTAAATCCTACAGACTCTGCATTGTTCTTCTTTTAGGCCAAATTTAACACAAAAGGCTTTGTCTACCTAATCAACAAAATCAAACAAGAACTTCCATTATTATTTGTCATAATTCAGCTAGCCTTGCAGACACAGACAAAAAAAAAATCCATGAACACAAAAAGTTCTCATTGCAATGGATTAAAATGTAACCTGAGAGGAGTTATAGATATGACATGTATATAACAGAGGAATACACTGTCTGTACAGCACAGAACCTTACAGCAATTTAAGCATGTCTGGATTTATAACACGGGATTATTCATGCCTACAGGCATCTACCAAAAAAATCAGAGAATCACGGGTAGAAAACCCTGAGCTGCAGAAAACACTGTTTCCAGTGCACGAAGAGAAAATTATTCAGAATTTCAGAATCCTCAAGAATAGGTCATTTTTCATACACTTAAAAGGAATTATGCTTAATGGAAAGGAGAATTAAGGGTCTCCCACCCAGAGTGAGACTAAAAGAAAAGACATGTTTTGAACAGAAGACCCATCATAATTCTTTGGCATTATAGCGGATGGACTGCTGGAGAAAATGCATTGTGATGAAGAGTATGTATAGGTAATTACTAATCAAGATAACATGCCACTTTCAGTGTGTCTTGATATCCTTTTGATACTGCTTGGAAAGAGAATCTTGTACTTTAGATCACTCTCAACTGACCATTTGCTACATGAATGTAGTTCTTCTGAACTCTTCTTCCTGAGGTTCCCAGATAACATGAATTTCACTCCACGCTTGGAATCCTATATCCTAAATCCTGTGCAATATAAATTTGCTGAAAGAAGGCTACTGCCTCGTAGATGAGTCAATAAAAGTCATGAAAATCCTTGATATTATATTATTTTGGTTGATTTTGGTACAGAGAATTCCATTCATTGATGCTGTCAGTCAAATTGTGATATGGGAACCACCTAAATTTCTTACAATGAGATGCCTAATATGCAAGCTGCATCTTATCTAATCCCTTAAAAACTGCATTTTAAAAATACTTAAGACAGTTGATATAATTTAATAAAGTTTTGTGTCCCTTACCTTTAAAGACGATTTAGTTCGGGGTTCTGTTTTCTGCCTGGTGAGCTTGTTTTGAATAAGCAATGATTGATCTGTACGAGTATCATAATTCCCATGTTCTGAATCATCTGTATATGTATCTTTGTCCTTTCCTGCATCTGAAGGAAAAATAGAAGAAAACAATGGGCTCAGTTTAGATTTGAGTGGATAGAAATGAGTAGTATTATTACAGCCACAGTTGAATATTCATTTTATGTATATAGTTTCCAGTAACATGTTCTATCCTTTCCTGCAACAGTTTTTTTTACTTAAGACATTATCATGAGTATCTTAAACTAGAAGTGACCTCTATTTTTAGTAGAAGGTGTACAGAAATGGGTTTTCAGTATGGCTTTACAGTAGTTTAAGAAAAAACCACAAAGTGATATGAATATTCAAATGCTTGACTCACAACTGTTGAGACTCAGAATGTTTTACCAAATAGGTAGGTACATTCTGGAGACCAGAGTAAAGTGTCATGTTATCCATATTGCCCCCCAAGGAATCACAACAATACTTACCCAGGAGGAGTAAAATGAAGGGTAATGTCTGTACAATATTAGACCATGTAAAGTTTTAATGAATGTTGGAAAAGGGTTAGACTTGAAAAAATATTTTAAGGATGGAAAAGATGGAATAATTATTCCCACACAATTATAACTTGGACAAATTGGAAATAGAAACATATTCAGACAAAAAAGTTACCCACAAATCCTGAGCCAAGTTCTCATCTCAGCTTCCAGATCCACTTGGGAAAAGTCAGGTGGACTAGGAAGAGCATTTAGCCCAGTCATTCTAAACCCCAAAGAGAAGCCAAGTCATGGTTGCTGTGGAAACCACAGTCTTGAATTTTCTAAATTTTAGATTCATAAAAGCTCATCTGCAACAACAAAGTATTTTTCATTAAGTTGTTCAGTTAAATTCTGCACAGTAAGTCCTAGAGAAATCAAAAAAGAACAAACACAATTATCTCACGTACCCTAAACATTTCACATTTCTGAGATGGAATATTAAAAACTAGAACATTTACCAAGCACTGGTTTCTCTGCAATTTAGCACAAATTGGTTCCTTGGTAATTTCTGATACTGATACTAACCTCAGTAAATCTGTGAAGGGATTTTTTAATGTAAAAAATAGCTAATTTTGACCATCAAAGTGCCTCACTGAGGGATTTTATTTATTTTAAACAATGTTTTAATATATGGATTACTTCATGGTCAACAGAAGTGAACGTAGCAAAAAGAAGATTTGGGGGCTAGGTTTACAAAGTAGGAAACAGGATACTTAAGCAACTTGTAGAT
Organism: Anabacerthia variegaticeps; assembly: GCA_035583185.1. Lineage (NCBI taxonomy): Eukaryota > Metazoa > Chordata > Aves > Passeriformes > Furnariidae > Anabacerthia > Anabacerthia variegaticeps. Next base: position 206,667 of record JAWWEW010000165.1, read on the forward strand.
TTGACACATGCCCAGGTACAATGAACTCTCAGTTTTATTAAAGATCAAGAGCTTGTCATAAAAACCAGTAAAATGAAGAGACAGGCCTATGAAACATTAACTAGGTCATTCAAGCTGAGAGCAACACTATCCTTACATTAAGAAGTCTATTTTTATGAAGGAAGTTTTAGAGGAATATGCATTATGAGTACACCTAACACTAAAAAAAACCAACACCAACCTTTGCAAAAGTACACCGTGCTTCATTTAAACAATTTTAAATTATGAAGTATCTTTTCCTTCAGTGCTTAACACACTTTAACTGCTAGACATTTTTATGCTTTCAAGGATACATATTTTAAATTGAAGCATATCTCTTCTCTAAAAAGATTATTACCTTTCAACTAGAGGTACATGCTATCTTGTCTGAAATGCAGTCAAAATTGGTTTAGGAAAAAAAATATAATTTAAAAGGAACATTTCTTATATAAAGCAGGTGATTACTTATTTTATGCACTTTACCACTATGTTATGATATTAATAAAGTAAAAAGGGAGGAATATATAGCATTTAAACACTGCACTTGAATAAGGATTTGTTATACCTGTCTAAAAAACATCAGGCTGAGGCACATACCATACAATCCATATTTCAAAAGTATATGCAAAAGTGTGCATTTCTCTTAACATCAGGTAGGTTTGGACACTACTGTCAACAAAACACCTAAAATCTGCTTTGTAGATACTTTGAACAGACTAGTAGTCCTATTCACCTTTTCTGCAGCAGATATTAAAAGAAAATCATTAATATAAATAATTGTACTCAAAGAAAAAGGATTTCAATGAAATGCATCATGTTTTTATACCAAGACAACTACAATGTGAGTGTGTGTGTTTTGGGAGGCACGTTTCATTTCTTAAGCTGAACTTTTAAGTTGAAGACAAAGGCCTTTTGATTACTTTTAATGAATGAAACACATTGGGTTTAGAAAAAGAACCTGAGAGAAGATAACAGAAACTGAACTTTGCTACTAATAACATTGACTGTGTTTTTCCATTTTTCATGACCAGGTGCTTTTCCTGTAATAAGGTATCCACTACTGTTATTAAAAAATAAATTTTCCCACCCACTAAGCCAAAACTACTTTCCTTTAAAATAAACTTGCATACTACAAAGCACAGTGTTTAAACTCCTTGAGACTTTCTTCAGTAACTACAGTTTCTAAGTATCTATGACATTTTTATATAATATTTTTCTATAAAGTAACACTATTTTCTGTCATCAATTCCTCCCCAGTCCCTATTATTTGGTTATGTATTTTATCTGCCATTTGGGATTGCCACAATCCAAACCAAGAGAGCACTCCTTGTGCCTGGAGTGGTACTGCTCAGGGATGCTTTTAATGTAACTTACCCCAAAAGCCCTAATATGGGCTAACAGTCTTCCTATTTGACTTGCCCTCTAAGTATCCATCTTTAAACTCAAACATGGGTCTTTATTTGTCTGCAGCTCCACAAAAATATCATAAGAAAAGCCTGGCGGCCTGAAGTTCTCTCCCTCAGCACTGTGGGAAAGCTACTGTTTACTTCATTTTTATTTTCCACCATGTCCCTGCCCTATGAGAACCCATTTGGTTGTTACTGTCGAGATCAGCTGCCAGCGCTCCCTGTTCTTGTACTTCTTGGATAGGCTCTAATGCCAACCATCAGAAGAGTCTGCTTGATTTGGAGGGGGAGGGGGTAGGCAAGGAGCCGTAGGAGGAAAAGAAATCCACTTAATACTGCTCTAGAAGCGCAGGCTTTTTACACCAATCCACAGAAAGATGAGTCCTTAACAGCCCTCTGTTGTTACTCCTCTCCCCAAGCCCAGCAAACTTGTGGACTTCCAACCCTGGATGTGTTGAAGGTCAGGATGGATGGGGCTCTGAGCACCCTGGTCTAGTGGAGAGCGTTCCACAACAGGGGAATTGGAACTAGATGATGTTTAAGGTCCCTTCCAATCATTCTATGATTCTATGTTCTCTTTGCTGCTATTAATAAATGCCATTCCATCTGTGCTTTGCTGGGCACATCTGAAAGACAGGAGCTATGAGCACTCCATTTGTATACACTAAGTCCTTGCAATTTTTTTATTAAACATTTTTATTTGGATTTTTTAAAATTAATTTTCCTCTTCACAGAGCTAAAAAACGTTGATGCAATTCTCAGCTGGGTACGTCTACCCATTAAAATACTACTCTATCAAACTGTCCAATGATCAGTCTTTAGATGTTGAAATGAATCAGCTGGGCAGATGTGCTGTATTTAGCTTTTAGTTAATCTGCAGTGCAGGTATTAACTCAGTAAGGTTAAAAACCTTTAGTCAATATAAAAATATGCCAAAGTCAGCAAAGAATGTAATAATATTTTACAAAGCATTTTTCCATTTCTCCTCTACTGCAGGACCAAAAAAAACAAAATAAAATCTGACCTCTTGGGGTGATTCCTGGCTAAATACAGCTCCCCTACACTAACGCTAAAGTAAAAGGAAGATCTTGAGTTACCTGGAAAATTTTGAGACTGTGCAAAGCCACAAGAGATGTAAAGAGAAAAGGAAAAGGGGAGGGGAGCGGGGGAAGCATGACTGGTCTGCTGCAGTAGGAGGACTACAAATGGAGGATGGGACTCCTGTATGTTCATGGCTATGTCCTCAAACCAATAAGGACATTAAAAGGGTATCTCCCTTCATTCTTGACCACTCTCTTCCCTTAGTTTTGAGCACCTTGCATAATTATTTTTTTTTTCAGGTGTGCTGACCCTGGCTGGGTGCCAGGTGCCCACCAAAGACATTCTGTCACTGCTCCTCAGCAGAATTGGAAGGAGAAAGTAGAACAAAAGGTTCCTGAGTCAAGAGAAGGACAGGGAGAGATTACTCACCAATTACCATCACGGTCAAAACAGACTTGACTTGGGGAAAATAAATTGAATTTATTACCAATAAGTTCAGAGTAGAATACTGACAAATAAAACTAAATCTGAAAACACCTTCCCCCTAACCCTCCCTTCTTTCTGGACTTTGCTCCTGGGTTCTTGACCTCCTCCTGCAGGATCAGCACAGGGGGATGGGAAATGGGGGTTGCATCACACACTGTCTGTGCTGCTCCTTCCTCCTCCAGGTGGGACTCCTCACATTCCTCCCCTGCTCCAGCATGGGGTCCCTCCAGTGGGGAACAGTCCTCCACAGACTACTCCAAAACCAGTCCTTCTCACAGGCTGTAGTTCTCCCTCAACTGCTTCAGTGTGGATTCCCCCCACAGGCTGCAGACCCTGAGGAACAGACTGCCCTAGCACGGGTCCCCCACAGGATCACAAGTCCCACCAGCAAACCTGCTCCAGTGTGGGCTCCTCTCTCCACAGGTCCTGCCAGGAGCCTGCTCCAGCACAAACTCCCCATGAGAGACCCACAGGGGGTCCTCCATGGGGCTGCAGGTGCATCTCTGCTCCATCACACACCTCCATGGGGCTGCAGGTGCATCTCTGCTCCATCACACACCTCCATGGGGCTGCAGGTGCATCTCTGCTCTATCACACATCTCCATGGGCTGCAGGTGGATCTCTGCTCCATCACACACCTCCACGGGGCTGCAGGGGGATCTCTGCTCCACCACAGACCTCCATGGGGCTGTGGGGGGATCTCTGCTCCATCACACACCTCCGTGGGGCTGCAGGTGGATCTCTGCTCCACCACAGTGGTGTGTCCATCCTGGAGCCAGCTGGCATTGACCCTACTGCACATGGGGGAAGCTTCTGGCAGCTTCTCACAGAAGCCACCCTTGAAGCATCCCCGGCCACCTAAAACTTGCCATGCAAACCCAATACGGCTGTTCATGTAAAACTATCACTAAAGCAAACAGAAGGTGCATGACCCTTTACACAACCTTTTCATGTGAGTTTTCAGAGTGCCTACTGCAACGGGAAAGATTTAAATACCAATTCTAGAAAATCTTATTTTTAAAAGACTAGGTGCTTGCAGAACTACAATACAAAACAATTGTAATACATTTCCAAATTAGTATAGCCAATTAACAATACCTTGCTGATGTATTTGACTTACACAATTATGTTAATTAAAACTTATGTGATGGTTAAGAGCTTTCAAAATTGTCACATAAAAAGTTTTATTTAAAAAATTACTAAAATTATGTATATAATTTGTAAGTCCCAAGTGACCTGTTACAGAAAGGAAAATTACTCTATTAAGACTTTAAGTCAGAAAAGTTTCTGCATTGTTTATTTTTTGCCAATGCTGCAAAAATAAGACCAAAAAAAAAAAGAGGAAGGGTGAATTTTAAATTAAGATAAGGATGTTAAATCAGAGAAAAGGGTGACAGCTTCTAATTCTACAGATAGAGTGCAAATCATATTTCAATAAAATTAGAGGGAATTTCAGTATTCCCTTCAATATGTCAAAGACTTCTCTTAAATTAGGTGCATACTTAAAGCAGATGCACCCGTATAATTGTTAGAACACCTGAACATGTAACTAAGTAATGTCACCTTGGATCCCCACTCAAGTATAAAGAGATTTTTAAAAAGCTTCAAGCATTAATCAAGCAGATAATAGACCTCTTCATCCTAGCGGTTGCTTTGTTTTGCTATCTTGTTATATAGAGGCATGATGAGTAACTTCAGTCTTCATACATCACAAAAACCTATCAGCACTTCCTGACAATTTTACTTAATGCATGACAATGAGATTTGCCCTATAAGGTCATTTCTAGGATAAACATTGGAGACTCTCTCATTTCTGGAAATCCTTTACACAAAAATGCAGAATCATTTAGTTTAGAAATAGATTTCTAGGTCCTCACTTTGCACCTTCAATTTTGGGTCTTCTTAATTGCTTGGCTATCTTTCTTACTATCATACTTTTCTGAAGGGCCAAGAGTGCATTTTATTTTTATGACAGGGATAAAAAGCACTTTTCCCAATTTCTCTGTAATATGCAATCCATCAATATATTTTATATAACTGTAGTTTATGATGGCAAAAGTTTTTCAATTGAAATGTGGCATAATTATGGAAAAGAAAATTAATATAAATATTATTCCTAAATGTTTCTGTTTCAAAAACTCTTGACATGATACTCTTTACTCAATCCTTTGAGCCTTTACACATTTAAGGATAGGCTTTGCAAAGCATTAGAAAGAATGAGATTATTGGTCAAGAAAATAATCCCCTTTTGTCCTAATTTTAGTCCTAGAAGCAAATGACCTGAGGACATCACTAGACACCTGGATAAATGACATTGTGATGGACTCAGGTCTTCTTATTTTATTGTGCTGTGTACCTGGAATACTATATTATACACATAACATAGAAGGGTTTTCAGCTACCTGTGTATGTGTATTTAGATATGAAAAGCTATCATGACAGACAAACAGGCTTTACTTGATGTACAATTTCATATGAACTTTCAGAGTGGTAAGCATTATACAGAATATTTCTCATTTTTTTAAAAAGGGAGTCAGGCAAGTATTATTGCTGTTTGGAGGAGTTAAAATGGTGTACAGAACTGGTACAGGCAGATTAGATGCCTAAAGCACATCAATATTTTGAACCTCAATACTAAGTCCAAAGACTAATCCTTATTATGTTTAGGGGAGCATTGAACAGATTACAAAGCTTCTTCATCCATACTGCAAGCTCTCCAGGCACGAGCCAGCTCTAATATGGGAGCTGCACAACTCTCTTGCACTCTAGGTATGGGAAAAACTGTCCTAATGCAGCTACTCAGCCATCTCACTACCAGCCAGAACACATGTGACAGCCCTTATTTATGCAGGCATTGCCTAAGGACCAGAGACCTGTGAAGAAACTACTCCAGAAGTCACAATGGAACCACTGTGTTTCTGTTCAGGCAGAAGCTCAACCTGGCTTTCTTGAGTCACATCTTCCAGGACCTTTCAGTCTCTCTTTTCATGTAAACATTGTATGAATTGCACAGGTTGCACCGTCCCTTTCAGTTTATCATCCGTGAGACACTGGATTCAAATCTCACTGGATTATTAGACTGGGGTCAGAGCCAACCAGCTCATGGGTGGGTGGGGAGCCTGGTTGGAATGCCCATGGTCAGGCTTGCAGCCTCATGGCAGCAAGACCTCCCACAGCCAAGCTGGAGCCCCCAGGGAGTATCTGTGGATCAGAGAGGCCAGCCTGGTAGCCCACCCACAGCACACCCTCTGTCTGACTGTGTGTTCTCTTTACACAATCTCAAGGTACTAAGAACCAAAGGCTTTGCAAAAATTAAATTTTGGAACTGTAAATGTAAGTAAAACACCTGAGCAAGCACATGGCTTGCACCTGGGATCTTATAACATCACTTAACCAAAATTCACTTACAAACACTTCTGTAACTGAGCACTAAAAAAGGTTTTTATCATGCAGTTATTATGATTCTGTCTCGGATTGTTAGTTTAGCTCTTCATTTGTCACTTCACTATATTGCAGCATGGCACATAAATAAGGAGTTTCTTATATATAAGCTTTGTTGTAAGTGAACGTAGGATACATTCAGAATACAAGGTATCTGTCACAGCAAAATTATTAACTATGTCATTCATGATCAAATTCCTACCAAGAAAGGATTTAACATCCTACTTAGAAAGGTAAGTTACTATGCACAATTCCCTCACAATTAACCTAAGGGGGAAGAAAACCCCACAGAACTAAAAAAAGAATACATTAATCAGTGTTTTACTTGCTACTGAGTGTTCCTTTTATTTGCCAAATAATACTGGATCCTAATTATATCTAATTACTGAATGCCAATTGCTATTGATTATATCAGCCATTACTCATTTTTACATCTTACTTGAAATTAGATATTCCAGCCTAACAATGTAAGGCAGATCCTCTGATGATCCTCTAACATAGAAAAACATTTCACATATCAGTCCAAATATTGCCACTGCCCTTCTATTCTTTTGCTAAACCCAAAGGATGATTGGAGAAAAGATCAGACCATTCACTGGTTGTGGTTTTGTGAGCCTTTGCATCCTACACAGCTCTTTTTCACTTGTACCATGCACCAGAAGAGACGGTTTCTCTCAGTTATGGCAAGAAAAAAGTTATTCTTCTTACAAAAATCGAGTTATTACTGGTATACAAATTATGTAAAGTAAAACAAATCCTTGCAAATCATGCAATTATCTTCATTTTAACTCAAGACTACCTCATTTTCAGTTCAACAATAAAAACCTGCCAAATTCTCTTAAACTCAGGCAGCACATTTCTGAAGCATGCTCACAACTCCAAAAAGGCATGTAGTAACCACCTTCTGTCATTTTAACAGGCATCACCAAAGGCTTTTCAGCTGTTCAGAGATTAAATTCCAGTGCAAATAACCTTCAGCAAAACAGTCTACATTCAGATTTCCTTTAGAAAACATGGCCAGACAAATTTGTAACAATTCAAAGATAAGGTTCATTCCCTTTATGCATATGATGGCCTTGAAGGAAAAAAAGACATTATTTTAAAAATTTACCAATTACTCTTTCTTTATATATGTATGTGCACACAGACATACTCCTGCACCAGTGGAGCAGTCCTGGATTAACTCACTCATTAATTAACCATAAAGTCTCTGCAATTCTGTTAAGTTTCTAGAATTTAAAAATAAACAAGTTCTAGCGGACAATAAATTGTACTTATTAGGACTCTCTGCGTTTAGTTAGTATGTAGCTACCAGGAACTAGCCACTTATTTTTTCCAGCTCCAACTAGATCCACAAGCTATTATTGGCCTCTGCAGTAAAGCCAGAAATTCAGTAATTGAAGTTAAAGCCATGTCATTTAAATCCAGCTGGCACAATCAAAGCAATTACCAAGCATGGCTTTCAGAAGAGAAACAAAGCACAGAAAAAAAGAATCAAGTATAAATATACACTACTTTTTTTTTTTTTTAGCAAGTATCCACAGACAGAAGACTGAAAAAAATATATGACGTTTAATTCCCTTTGAGAGAATGAATGTCAAACATCTGAGTGTCATTGGTGTGACTTTCAAATGTATTAAAAAATGGATGACACTGGAATTATATTGCTACAGCAATGAGCTCAGCCTAACATCCACATTCCTGTATAAAACAAATTTACATGCATCTACAAATACAACAAAAGTATGTTCTTTTTTTATTATTTATCAAGAGGTAAATACAAGACATAAGATATTGACACTCAATTCTTAAAAAAGTATGAAATAGGTTTTTTTCCCATTTTGCTAAATTTATGCCTCAGCTATTTGTGACTATTGCACCAACATGAGAGAGTAGTTTAGCTAAGTCTTGGATCACAGGTATACTGGTTTTGTTACCTAAAATACCACGCTCAGACTTAGCCTGTCTGCCACCTCACATAAACATCTCTCATGTGTCAGGTATCAAAGACTGTACACCTAGGCAGTAAATCTACTGCTTCTCTAAAAGTTGCTCTCAAGTCTTCACATTCCATAACAGAAAAAAACTGGGGGCACCTTATAGGAAAAATTTCAAGTATTACCCCAAGATAGTCTTTAACAATGTTATAAAGTTGGTCTTTCCAGTCCTGAATTCAGTAACTGGAAGCTCAGTCTGCCCTTCTCCACCACACAGATTCATGAGGAGGGCACTGTGGCGCTCTCCTCCATGGCAAGAAGTCCAACTCTCCTCTAAGCTCTAGTCCTGACAAATTGGAATGCTCTCATCCAAAGGCTTATTCATGCCCATGTTTTTCCCCCAAACCTGAGACAATGCAGAACAATGCCAGACAGACCCTCTGCACCCACATTTTCTCCCCCAAGCCCACAAGCGATGCCACTCAGGCTGCTCCCTCCAGTCAGAACCAGCACTAACCCACTGCTCTGTTCACCACTCTTGCTCCCCCAGAAAAAGGAACATCACTCTCCCATTTTGGGAAGCAAAAGAGAGTCCCTTGCCCCCTCCCATGACACAAGATGGTATAGAATGTCCTGGCCATGCCCACATGACTCCACCCCTCACAGCTCCTGGGAAAAACTAATCCTGTCCTTGACTGAAAACCAGGACAGTACCTTGTATTGGTTAGCAGGCAAACTGGTCCCTTGGAGAAGTTCTTGTCTTGGGTAAAAAGTAATTCTCTGAACAGTCAAAAAACAGGAAGCTTTTGCTCTTTTAAAAGATGCAGTAGAGCTGGAGGGATTAACATTCTTGACTGGGAACCCTGATCTTAGTTTTATTTCTTGTGAACTCAACTCACCTCAACCGACAATGGTCATTTAAACCTGAACTTTTCACTCTCCTACAATGTAAACCTACATGAAATCGAAGTGCTTCTTCAAGGAAGTAGAAGTAATAGCATGATTTTCTTCTGGCTCAAACACTAAATTCTACAACCATGCTTTGAGAAATACAAGGTGTAACATTTTACTTCATGTCCAGATCCAAGCAATCAAATTTCCACCTAGGCAAGATCCAAAAGCTCTGATCATAACCTTCCCTGGGTGGGAATTTCTACAAAGCTTTGCTTAGGCACTGAGCATTCCAGTGTGTCTAAAACCTCAAAGTTCACATTATATGTTACAGAAACTCAATGCCTATCACTTTGAGTGAATTTACCAATTCCTCAAACTAAAAACACTATTTACCACCTAAAACTGACAGACAAAAAATAACATAAATCCATAATGTCCTTGATCCCATTTGTCTGTGTTAGCAACAAAAGTGTAATACATTATCTTCTTATTTATAAATCCATCACCATCTTTAACTGAACAGGTCCAACAGATTTATTGCCTCATCTATAGTAAACCAAAATAAAAGAGAACCTTTCCACTGAAGTCTTTTATCTGACGTCTGTTAATCTCCTTCACACAATACAGTTTGTCCATGGACACAATTCTGAAGAGGAGGAAGCCATTTGGCCTATTTTATGTGAAGTTCCACAATGCTGCCTAATGAAAAATTCATCACATTCATTTAATTCAGTTTTTTTAGATGTTCTCAGGAGAGTACTTTGAAAAGGTTCACTAAGACAATGATATCCATTAATGAGCCTATTTTTCAAACCCCATCCAAGTGTCAGAGCACCAACTAAAGCATTGTTTTCACCTATTTGGTGATCAAAGTTCAGGCACCAATATTCCTTTTTCTGGTTTTTTTTCACTCCCCCTCCCCACCTCCCTCCAGATTCAGGATAAAATTGAAAATTTTAGACTTGAAGACAAATTCTTACCCACATAAATAAGATCCTCAAGCACCAACAAACTGTATTTTGAAGGCACACAGGACACTTTGTCAAATGCACCTTTACCTCACCCTGATGTCTCTTCATGAACCTAACAGATAATGTTGTGTTTTATATAAGGCAATTTTTACGACCGACTTCAGTGATTTATTTATAAATACTGTTTCCTTTCTTGTTTTTAACTAAACAACCTAATCAGTTACATTTCTGTAAATACAGAATAACTTCAAAAATTCCAGTTATCTGAGACTGACTCAATTAACACGGACAAATTAATGAATCAAGTTAGCAAAGGGCTACTATTAAATATTTTTTTCTCTTCAAAGAACAGAGCTGTAGTCAGAAGAGACAAAACATCCATGCCAAAGTTTAATACAATTTTGTGCTGATAAGAATCAATCTTTTTTCCTCAGTTGCTGAGCTCTCCATGTATCTTTTCAAGTTAAAAATAAGTAATGTGAATGAAATGCAGTGCATCTCTTCCAATGAGAAAGAATTACTGCTGCCATAAATAAATATGCAATAATATCAGCATGTGTATGTGTAAACAATTAGTCAAAAATAGAGCAGGATATAAAAAAAGATTGAAGGAAATTGTAACAGTACAATCTTCTAGTATCTGTGCATGCTCACCCAGTGAAACCAATGACACTGGAAGAGTGCAGTAACTTCAGCTGGAACCTTACTGAGACCCACGAGTTTTTTATATAATCCTCATGCCAAACTTTTGGTCTGTGCCATGATTTTGGAGCATTTGGCTTCGAGAGAGTATGAATTTCACTATTTCCAATAAATACCGCTATAGGAGACCTTGGGAAGCCTCTTATCTATCATGTATTTGGGGCATCAAGAAAAATCAATGCTAAAACATGTGAGAGGTGAGCAGAAATAGCTTTTTTGAAAGACTGCTTTCATTCAGCTTGAAGATATGATTTCTAGTTTGATGCTTCATCATCTGTGAGCACAAAGATCTTTCACAGCAGTTGTGTAAGGTGCAGCAATATCTGTGTGTCTGTATGGATAAAATAGATGGCCAGAGAATTTCTACATTGCCTAATTTTGGAACATGCAAATTACTACTCATGTGTGTATTTACAGATTCAATCTGCAGCTGTAAGAATGGGATTATTCTAAGAATAACTTCTTTCCTACCTTGTTTGACTTAATTGCAGTATCAGAATGACAGTAATTCAGGTACAAATATCCAATATGGCTATTTTTCTGCATTAGTTCTTTTTTTTTTTTCCCAAGATTGGAACACTTTTTGTATGTATCTATATATATATAAGAATACCTAAAAACAAAAACAATAACAGAACTGCAGCCACAACCACACTGAATAACATGACTATACAAGAATAATAACTGAATGATAACAACTTCAAAGGAATTTAAATACATGCTTCCAAGTGATTGTATTACAAAGGACTGTTATGGGAAAAGGATACACTGAATGTACTACACTTCTCTGTCTTTATCTCCTATTTACTGTTGGTCTGAAAGGTGAGACAGTATCAGGAAATTTATGACAGCACACATTTCTTTGGTCACATTTAGTCTTCTCTTTCCAAAAAAAAATGGCAGTTCAGGGTAAGTATGGCCTGTCCACACTTACTGCAAGTGTAATTGAAGAATCATTAATTTTCATTATTTCAGTTCAGACAACAACTTACCTAAAAATGGATCACCATATTCTGTATTAGACAGCTTAAGCAAGTTGTTTTCCAACGTCTCCATCACTTTAGCTGTAAGAAATGCAATATTCATGTCAGCATTTGCATGTATTTTGTAAGTAAAAGATATACTTTTTAAAGCTGTTTTAAAACTTTAGACTGAAATTTTGAAGACCACTTTCCATTGGTAGAAAAAGTAACAAGATCACTCTAGTAAAGAATTTCACTCTATTCCTGAGAGAAGTTTATCTAGGTAAAATAACTTTCTAGAGTAATAATTAAGTGTCTAGTCTCTATCAACATTAAGGCAAGACTTATCAAAATCTAGTACCAAAAGTCAGAGAAGTTAATTTACTTTGCATAGGTGGCAAAAATGGATGGCAATAGTTGGCAACAGGTGACACACAGTGATTGAGATCTCCAACTACACCAGTTTCTCTCATAAGGCATGTTTATCTACTACGTTAGAAATCCGAAAATAAAAGTAGTTCCTTATCCCAACACAAACTAAAATTTTCTCCCTTTGCTCTCATTTTCTCCATATGAATCTTCCCTGATTCTGCTATTCATGAATGAATGCATCTGCTCCTACATGTTCATACTTAAAGACATGTTTTGCCAAAAGCCTAATATTTTTTTCTCTCTCTCTCTCCTATAGGACAGACTATAGAAAACTTCATGCTCTTCCCCAGCATACATGAGCACCTTCTTGTCTTGTTTTCAGTGAGAAGGAAATCATATCAGAATTGAGAAAAATGAAATAAAAATCAGTTTAAACCTCTCTTCAAACATAAGGATTCACCCAAGAACCTGGTACTACGAGACATGTAGGTGCTTTGTGCAAAAACATTCGTAGATATCAAAACAAATCAAAGCTTATCATTGTTGCAACAAGCTCCTGAAAGAGAAAAACCTCCCACCTCGTTCTGACACTACATCCACTGTAGCTGTCGATGTCCCTGCACTTAAAGGCTGAGGCCGGGGCTGTGGCTGTACACGATTTGGCTGCAGAAATGAAGAATGCTTGCTCAGGCTCTGGGGATGTGTTTGGCTCTGGACGAGGCATGGCATAGATCTTCGAGAAGGTTTTAATGGATGCTCTTTCACTGTTTCACTCTTGCTTGTATTCATACCTGAAAAAGCCAAAAGAAAAATAAAATAATGAGCTCTACCATATTAGGCCATGACAAAGACAGATAGCTAATTATGAAACCCCTTACTGAACAATTCTCTAACTAAACAAAAGTGGTTGTCACTCTATAAGGTTTGAAGATAGTAAAAAAAACCCCAAAACTAAAGTACAGATGCCATTGTGTAAAGTATTAACAATTTCCTTTCAAAGCTACAAAAATTTTGCCTTCACCATTACAGAAACATATTAAAGCTTTTAATCCTTTTACCTGCTGGGTAACCTTTGTGAAAAAACCATAGAAGCACTAAAAAATGTTAATAAAAAATATTAATAAAAAGCAAAAAACGCAACATTCCAAAATCAGCCAGAATAAAACAGTTGGCAAAATGATTTGAAAAAAGTCCAATTCTTGTTTCTGAGACATGAAGAAATTCAGCAGCTTTCCTAAGTTTACATGGAAGAGAAACTCATTATTATACACCTTCTGATTTAATCCAGAGCAGGTGAGCCATAACCCCTCACAGGGCACAGAATTTGTGCAGACTAGAAACTAGTAAAAGGCTGGGAGCAAGCTGCCAGGCCACAGGTAAAGCAGAAGGAACTCCTGAAGGACAAGAGCCAGCTGTGCAAGTCACACTTTGCCACTGGGTTGCTGCAACTTAAAAATAAAATTTTAAAGAAAAAAAAAAGGAAACGAATTTGTACATAATTTCCAAGCTTTCATACTGCTCTCACTAATTCAGTAGCTAGCTGAATGATTCATAAGAACTCTTACTTTTTCATGGCTCTTTTAAGTGTTTACAAAACTAGAAATATATTTTCAAAGACAAACCCCCTCTGGCGGGTTGTGGAGAGGGAATGGGAGGAGAAAGAATGAGAAAAACGCATTGGCTGAGGTCAAAAACAGAAAAAAAGGAAACCTCCTCACTGCTCCAGATTTTATTGCTGAGTGTTCTGCTCTGTGACATGGGCCATGCCCCTGGTCAGCTGAGGCCAGCTGTGCCAGCTGTGTGTGTGTCCCCTGCCTCCTGGCCACCCCCAGTCTGCTCGCTGCAGAGCAGAGCAGGGAGACAAAAGCCATGATGCTGCACAAGCTCTACTCAGCAATAGCCAAAACTCCGGGGTGTTAGCAACACTATTTCAGTCGCAGATCCAAAACAGAACCACACAGGCTGCTGCAAAGAAAACTTATTCCCTTACAGCCAGACCCAGTGAATATGGAAATCTTTGCTACTCCTGTGTTCAAATGCTTCAGGTTGTTCCATCAAGAATTAATACACTGTGACCTCAGAGGGACTGCTGCCTTTCCTGTCAAAGGGAACTCTGAGGAAAGACAGCACAGAAGACAAAATGCAGTCTGCAAAATGTCTGGGATATCTGGATGAACAAGGGTACACACATAGATTTAAGATTAGAAATACATTAATATTCACCTCTACCAAAGAGAAATGAAAAATTAAAAAAAAAATAAAAAATAAAATAATAATTAAAAAAACCCACACAAAAGTATCTACAGTTTCAATGCCAAGGAAAATTAACTACATGGGGCTTGCTAGGAAGTGTCCTAAAGCCTCCTGTCTGTACAGGATCAGGAGATCTTCTGATTGCTGTACAGAGCATCAAAGATCCTCAGAAGATTAATGTAGATAGTCTGTTTTACTACACTATTTCTCTGCTTGACAGTACAGTTTACACTACACATATTCTTACAAATCTTAGTCTCTTAGTGATATATTTTACCTCTCCTGACTGTGCTAGAACGAAATAAATAACCTGAACATTTCTCCTGCTTGGAGTGCCACGACCTTCCAAGGAATTTTCCCCATGAAAATCTGTGCCACTCAGAGAAGCACGTCACACTCTGCCAGTCTCTTTCTTATCCAAACTCAACACAAGCATTAAAGAAAGTTTCCTGTGTGCCCATCCAGGATCCACTCTGGCAGAGCTGGGACTGAGGCCCCTCCAGCGTGGGTGCATCACTGACCTGATGGGTGCTCTGCTTGGCTTCTGACACACACCACACTCACCCAAGGATTCCCTACACACTCACCCAAGGATTCCCTACACACTCCACACACCACACAAGGTTTCCCTACACACATCACACTCATTCAAGGTTTCCCTACACACTCACACAAGGTTTCCCTACACACACCACACTCACACGAGGATTCCCTACACACTCCACACTCACACAAGGTTTCCCTACACACACCACACTCACACACTCACACAAGGTTTCCCTTTC
>JAWWEW010000165.1:222034-239020 GCA_035583185.1 Anabacerthia variegaticeps
TTCCCTACACACTCCACACTCACACAAGGTTTCCCTACACACACCACACTCACACACTCACACAAGGTTTCCCTTTCCCAACACCAGGTTTCCCACAGCAGAACCTCAGACCCCTGGATCTGCCACCCAGAGCTCAGCCTGCAGCTGCACCCTGAGCTACCTGCACTAAATGTAGTCCTCAACATCAGTCTACAAAGAAGGTCCTTTGACTAGCAGGAAAGCCCTCGTGTTTAACTATAATAGCTAAGATTTAAAGGGCCTTTCCCTTAAAAACTTCCCCTAGCTCACAAAACATGCTTCATTCTAAGTGTTCCTCTTACCAAGAACTTCATTAGTAGACCAAGAACAGTTCTTCTGCACACAGAATATTGTTCTTGGTCAGGCACATTAAGTATTTAGTAGGATGTTAAGGCAGACAGAGGTAAGCCTCTGTTGCTCAGAATGTGCCACAGGGTTTTTAATAAGTACGAGCAAAAAGGACTCTGTTTCTTAATGAAATGGATGCTGTGTGCCAGCAGAGCACAGAGTGGCCATTGGCTGGAGCACTCACAATGCCCTGTTCAGAGCAGAGCAATGCCACATCTTATGTCTGTTGTGCTACTCCCAAGGTTTCTAGGAAGTGCCCCTTGTAGTTCTTCCTAAATGGACATGTTTATTAGACAAAAATCTACAGCAGTTAGACACAGCAATGCATCATATAGATCAATATATAAAGAGATGTCCTTTGTAATTGTTCTGGATGGCTTTAATGATCAATTTCTTAAGCAGTTATAGGCTGTCAGTAACTATGGACCCCACTGCACAATTATTTTATGTTGCCAAAAAGGAATGTTTCTTACATCTATAGTGGAGTCACTATGTGTAGCAAGATGAATCACTATTACCTATGAAATTCGTGGTAATGAAAATAACACACTGTCATTCAATTTTAACCACAATATAAGTGATACATTTAGAAAAAAGAATCTAATTTTTTTATGAGGCACTGTCTCCGTTTAAAAGAAAATTATTCCCTTTTGCTCTGTGTATTCCCCTGTCATTTCAAACAGATTCCTTAATACTGTGCTGCTTACGCTTGAAGAAAGTGAGTCACAGCGAAGTAACCTCAGAGCAGATTTGTTGTTACACTAGTGGTATGACCTTCACGATTAAAATTTAACAACCTAATTCATACTCTCCTACTGTGTCAGAGTCCTGGTTTGTGATACAGAAGTTTTGGTGGTATTTGCTGTTGCAGCCAATGCTTCCCCAGCTCTGGCACACAAACAGCTTGTGGCTGACATCATCAACTGGGTCACTAAATTGATTTACTGAAATTATTTTTATTGCTTCCTCACTTCACCACAGGGGTGTTTTCTAGACTGTATCTTTCCAAATAGAACCTTGCTCCACAGAACTTGCTTGTTCAGGGATATTTGGATCTGCAATAACAGACATGCAAATAATTAGCAGGAAAAAAAAAAAAAAAGAAATCTTGTTTTCTACCAGAACTGTATTTATTGATTCTTTCCCTGCAAAATATTCCTCTGGAAGTTAGCATGAGCATGGAAATTATTACAGCATGAATATAGAAATTTTTCATATTGGCAAAAAAGGTCATTAAAGTGTATAGTTTAATCAGATCTTGCCTTTTTTATTTTAGCACTTCTGCCTTGGAAAGTCTTCTTTCCAGGGGGATGCTGGGGATTCCTGCTATTGAGGCAAATCCCTACATGGCTCAAAGCCAGGACAGCTGTACTACATCTCACAGCTTCCTGGTAGAGGATGCAGGAAAGATGGAGCTAGAATATGAAGAGCTTTTCTGACTGTTAAATTACAATGCACAATTTAATGCATGATCAATATTATGCCAGTCTAGAAAGAATCTAGATGATGGCAGCAATCATAGGTCTCCACATTTTGGCCATGAGACATATAAAGGAAAAGCGTTGCTATGCCTTATTCTGTGAAATAAGATAGAGTTGATCATTTCAGTACTACTAAGAAAAAAATTGCCTTTCATTTGCTCTTAATTTTAGATGAGGAAAGTTGGACAGCTAGTCTATGCATTGTTAACCCAATGCTGGAAGAAAGGCTGGACCAATGCTAATCTCAAAAATAACAACTCAATAACTATTCCATATTTAATCCAGCATAAATTTTAGCATAAAAAAGGAGTAGCTACTACATAAATCAAATTGATAGCATCAGCTCTGTAGAGATATCCTACATGGCATAATAATATCCACAATGAATTTTAACAACATGCAGGTCTTACAGCTACTCATTCCCCACCCGGGAAGGGAACAGGCAGGTGCTCATTCAAAAGGGACAACAAAAGCCAGAGGGTCTCCCAAAGATGACAAAGCTCTCTTAGTAAATTATACACATGGCATGGAAATCAGTACACTAGTCGCTTATCCTCTAGTATAAACACACAGCAGTGAATTTTGAGCAAGGAGTAGGGTGAAAGATAAGAGACACATTCAGAGAGGGAGAGGGGAAAAAGGAAGGGAGGAAGGAAGGGAAAAAGAACACCAGTCCTGGTTCCAGTGTCGACCCAAGTGATGGGGTGTCCAGAGTCTGGGGACTTTGTGGAGGTACCTTTTTATAGGTAAGTTTGGTGCACCCTGGAGCTGTTTCTCACTTTCTATGCAGATTAACTATAATGCACAGTTCATTCTTCTAGACCTTTTTGGAAAGGGTCTGAGGGCTTCAGGAGTCTTTGCAGCTTAATCCTCCCCTACTGAGTCAACCTTTGGTCGACAGTCCATGCCCACTCCTCAGCCTCATTCTTGCATTTGTACTGTACTGTGTTGGGCTTATCTCCACGACCTAGAACAAGGGCATTTGTGCCAGAAAGTTCCTAACTCTGTATGGCCCCCTTCACCAGCTACATCCTATTCTTTCTCACAGTTTGTTTTTACCAACAGTTCTTGGTTGTCTCCATGACCACTTAGCTATTGTTATTTGAGACATGCACACTAGCCCCTTTTATTCTTGGTTTCTACACTCATGTCATCACAAGTCTGACTGAAAAAAATACCTTCTTAACTGTAAAAAAGACTTGTGTAAAGCCTTTGCCTTCACATAACACACATCACTACCTAAAATTTCATAAAACACATTAAATAGACTGAGAACCTGATAAATGTCAAATGTTTCTGTCAATAGCATCATCACAATTAGAATCTTTAATCACATAAATTAGGAAGAAAAGCTCGCAGCATTTTACATGACATTTAAGTTAAATGTGAAAACATTTTTAGTGTCAAGTGTGAAAGCTCAGTTTGGAAGACCATTTAGTTTTCAATACTCAATGGATGCAACATGTATTTACTGTTAAAGAATAAGTTCGCTCTGATTGGCAGCTGCATTCTACCAAAAAAAATACCCTAATGTAGGATAATTAGTCTATTAATTCTGAAAAACCTCAACCAAGAGATACTTAATAATGACTAATAAGTTATTTCGGTATCAGCAGAAGTTTTCTTATCTAGTTTCAAGACTTCGACACATATAAAGGGTATTCAGTTTCACAAATTAGACCTGTATTTCAGTCAGTCATCCATACATTCCTTTTTAATATAAAACAGAATCAAATTGGATAACCTCTGTCTTCATTTTATATTTCTACAGAAAAAAAAAAAAAGAACCTCAAGTACTGTTATTATATTAACATGCTTAAAAAGTCTTATCATAGCTGTAAAATATTAATCAATCCTTTTCTTGAGAAGAAATATAACACAAAACATGCACTAAACACAGCTGAAAACAGCCTACAAGGATGAACTCTGTTTCTCTTCAACACTATCAGCAAAGCTTCTGAATTCAAATTTTCCAAGTGTATTTTTCAGATCCCTTTAAGTGCCTTTTACATTATGAAGTATACAGGTCAACAGAGAATCACAGAATCAATTAAGCTGCAAAAAACCTTTAAGACCATCAAATGCAACTGTAGATCATGAAGTTCAATATTATTCCTATTAGAAGTTTTAAATCAGCCACTTGGATGAGTATAACTCCTAGGCTGGCCAATAATTACAGCCTGAATGATAGTTAAGTCATCCTGATGGTATTTTTCAATATCATTCTACTACACAAATAACATTGATGATAACATTAAACCTCACTTTTATAAATCAATAATGTCTTTAAAGATTGCTTCTATTAAATAATATAATTTTACTTCAACCTTCTGCAGTTATAAGAATTGTGACAAGAAGAACATATACAATTAAGGTAATTGTAAATCCCTATACTTATGCTAGCTCTTTTTTTTTTCTCTCAAGACAGATATGTGAGAAACAACCTTCAATCCAGAATTATAGCTGAGGAAAGACAAAGCAACTAGTGGGATTATCTGAAAGTTCTCCAAGAAAACACAGACACAAAGAGACACACAGAGCAAGACTTAAAAAAATATATGGTTAATTCAAGTAGTGACTTCAACATTAAAACATAATATAACAGAGTTCAGGGACAGTGACTTTTTCCCCACAGATCTTGTAAATAGTATGTAACATTTTGTGCAAGATTCAGCTTCTAATTTTTATTTTATAGTACCTTATCCATCAGATCAAGAGAAAGTTATTACTGTACTTAAATAATCCATAGATTTTTATACCAGATCACCCCTTCAGTTTTGTTTTTTTATTTATTTTTCTGATGAGCTATTTAGAAAGGAC
This sequence comes from Anabacerthia variegaticeps, assembly GCA_035583185.1. Taxonomy (NCBI): domain Eukaryota; kingdom Metazoa; phylum Chordata; class Aves; order Passeriformes; family Furnariidae; genus Anabacerthia; species Anabacerthia variegaticeps. The sequence continues at coordinate 226,702 of JAWWEW010000165.1, forward strand.
TTCAGTACAGCATTATAAGGAAGGTTTAATGGAACCCTATCAATATTTCAACTTTTTTTCTCTGACTTGACAATAGAGCAGCACTCAACATTCCATGAGCACTGTAGCACCCACACAACCAAAAGATTAGAAGTTCCATTAGTCATTTTGGCTACAGGCTTTTCATGAACAATTACTTCATTTATAAACAGCTGCCCCTTGCAAACATAAAAATCCCTGAGACACTGTTTCCCAGGAAAAGTTCCAACTGCTGTGCTGACATGCTTGTTGTTGGCCAGCACTCCATTTAGTAAAATATTCAGTACTCACAACCTTTGTATGCTAGTGCAGTGATGCTTTCACTTTTACTTCCAGGTCACTACTAAAAATACCAGTTAGAGCTAAAAATGATCCCTAAAGAACTCTACTGGAACCTCATGAGTAACTGTTTTCCTATTTTTCAGTTGTATATTTGTGTTTGGGTTGGCATTTGATATCCCCATTAATTTGGAACTCTATTTACTCTCTAGGGACATCATCTTCACCAAGGGGAAACAAACCAACAGTGCAAGAAAATCTAATCTTCTTTAAATCTAAGGATTTAAAGAACATTGAAGACATCCCTTTCATTTAAATTGTGTTTGCAAGCAGAATTCTCTGGTTCTGCCACTCAGATTATAACCTTGTTTACAGCAGTTGTGGTCTTATTTTTGTCACAGCTATACCAAATGCAGAGTAAACAACAAACACAAGAAAACCCCCAAGCACACCTACTACAGTGCTTTTATGGAGAAATTACATTACTTCCAATAATTACCTCTCACACTCAGGCCAGTGAAGCAAAGACCTATTTCCTCGTGGAAGCAGCAGGGAATTCAACTGCCAGAATTAAAGAATTGCTTGCAAGCTGCTCAAACCTCTCCTTCTAAATACAGCATGAGGTTGGCCTTGCTCCCATATGGTGTCTATCAGGGTAAATCCTGTAATGATCAGCTGTAAAATTAAAGTCAAGTCTATTTCTTTAAAAACTTTTACCTTGATAGAAATTATATAATTAACTGACAGGATGAGAGAAATAAAATTAGAAAGTATAAACCTATTTTCAGAGATGTTTAATCTTTCTTTGTCTTCAATACTGGTGACAGACTAAAAGGGTCCCAGTGTTCTGAGTTGGAGGACCCTGGCTGTGAGAACGATCAACTCCCAGCTGACCCTGAACTTGTGCAGGATCTTTAACACCATTGTAAAGGACTTGTGTACAGCACTGGAAGGTATACTAAGTTTGCTGACAAGACTAAATTGGGAGGAGTTGTTGACTCCCTCAAAGGCAGAAAGACCCTGCAGAGAGACCTCGATAAAAGACAAGGATGGGCAATCACCAACCATATGATGTTTAACAAGGGAAGGTGCTGGATTCTGCCCCTGGGATGGTGCAACCCTGGATGTACAGACAGTCTGGGAAGAAGAAGCTTGAAAGAAGCACTGCAGGAAAGGAACTGGGGGTCCTGGACAATGCCAAGGTGAATATGAGTCAACAGTGTGCCCTGGCAGCCAGGAGGGCTGTGTCCTGAAGGACATCAAGCAGATCATCACCTGCCAGTTGAAGGAGGTGACTGTCCCTCTCTATTCTGCACTGGTGCAGCCTCATCTTGAGCACTGTGTGCAGTTTGGAGTGCTGCAATATTAGAAAGTACCCAAAGGAGGGGTATGAAGATGGTGAAGAGCCTACTGGAAGCCATACAAGGAGCAGCTGAGGTCATCTGGCTTGTTCAGGCTGAAGAAGGAGACTGAGGGGAGACCTCATAGCAGTCTGTAACTTCCTCATGAGAGGAACTGAAGGGGCAGGCACTAACCTCTTCTCTCTGGTGACCAGTGACAGAGACCCGAGGGAATGGCCTGAAGCTGTGCCAGGAGAGGTTTAGGTTGGATATCAGGTCAAGGTTCTTCACCCAGAGGTGGTTAGGCACCAGAACAAGATCCCCAGGGAAGTGGTTGCAGCCTGCCAGAGTTCAAGTAGTGTTTGGACAACACTCTCAGGCACATTCTTGGGGCAGGGCCAGAACGTGGACTTCGATGACCCTTTTTAGGTCCCTTCCAACTCAGGATATCCTATGATTCTACGTATCTACAAACTGTAGAAGAGTTATTACAAATTGAGGAGATGTGATGTTTTACACAAGCAGATAGGACAAAGGGGAATGGTTTTAAACTGAATGACGAGAGATTTAAACTAGATGTTAGGAAGAAATTCTTTACTCAGCAGGTAGTGAGACACTGGAACAGGTTGCCCAGAAAAGTTGTGGATACCCCATCCCTGGCAGTGTTCAAGGCCAGGTTGGATGAGTTTAAGCAACCTGCTCTAGTGGAAGGTGTCCCTGTCCACAGCAGGGGGGTTGGAATGAGCTTATTTTTAATATCCCTTTCAACCCAAACCATTCTATGATTCTATGATATTTAAGGTCCATTATATGGAAACATGATTAGAAATCTGTTTGGGGATTTAAGGGTGAACTAAAGACATTTATCTCAGGAAGTCTCTTAAGCAGTCTTGTTATACCTTATGCACACAGAACCAGGAAAAAATGAAGGCTTCTATTACGCTGGGGCTATGTTATGGCCTCTATATGACATGCACTGCAATGTACACACAGTAAGAACTGATATACTCCCACCCAACACCAACCACATTACCTACTTTGGAGTCATTATGATTCAGCTAATTTTTGAAAATGGCAGTTTTCACATCCTTACCTTTTATTACTTCATTCAATTTTCTTGATTATCTAAACCAAGCTACACATCTATTATTTCCATATATCTGATTGAGAACTGCTTTAGGATTTCATTTTCTTAACATCTCCATACGGAAATTCCTTTTAATAAAACAGATTTTAGCTTATACATTTTGAAAAGCATCAAAATGGGAAGAAAAAAATCCTTTTTATTGTTCTACAAAAACCGCAATCAAGTTAAATACAAGATGTTTCTTTTAGTACCACATAAGTAAGGCAAGACTCATACCAAATTTAAAATGCTAAAGAATACTGTTTGTTTTGTTAAAAACATGAGACTATCTCATGATCATGCTGACAAACAAAATTATACAACTTCCTGACATTACCCATGTTAGTGAGATGTACTTTCAGCATTTTGAAGTGCCTATTGTTATTTGTAAATAACAGCCAATACTTTTGATCTTTACTGACAAAGGTGGGAGAAATATCATTTTAAAGTAAGGAACGGTTCGAACAAGCAGAGTGTATTTTTTTTTTTGCCACAGGGATCTACTTACCATTAAAAGCACAGTTAAGAAAAGTAAATAGCTTTAAATATTGATTACATTCTAAAGCTTTATGCAATTTTATAAAGTATATTTCCTTGAATATCTGGTCTTACATAAAATAAAGTCTAAGTTTAACAGAATGAAATTGATGCCTGGCTAATCAATAATAGTTGCCTGCAAATAAAGCAAAATATTTTTGTCCTTAATTGAACATGGGAATTAGAAGGCTTCCGAAGGCTGCTGACTAGTCTGGAAGATCTTCAAAGCTGTTGTAAACATATCTGGCAGAAAACATCAGAAAACCAACAAAATACTCTATTTCCTCCCCCAAACCAAATAACTGATTAAATCTCTCTAAGGCTGTATGTCCTCATCAAAGCAACGTATTCCCCAGGCCTCATTCTTGGAATTCTTCAGAAAATGCTTTCTCACAGCAGCCTCAGGAGACTGGCGCTGGTAAAACTGAGTTGATTTAGCAACAACATAATGAGGTTACGGAAAAGGGAGACAGTGCAATATTGCCTTTTAATAGAGCAAGATAGGGCTTAAGTGCACCGAGCGTAAAATGAATAGGCATCAAGGGTTTTGATCTAGGTTATAGGATTTATTTGCTAGCCAAACAAAAGAGGAAGCAATTGAACAGCCCAAGAAGACATAAAATTCAAGATGCTGGGGCCTTCCTTCATTTGTATATCCAAGTGTCTCCATTCCTTTTTCACCTTAGGAGATGAAAACTGATAGCAAACAGCTCCTCTATGAGAAAGATGCATTGTGAAATGTCTTTATTCACATTCTGTATTCTGTCATGGTGGGTCAGGTTAGAAATGAACAAGTTATAAGTGGGGTCCTATGACCCTAATTCTGATATACAACAGTAAAAGTGGTCAGGTAAGATAAAAGACATACCCAGCTGTGTTATTTTGTGCACTTAACTAAAAAGTCAATCAGAATGTGACCACAAAGTTCTGTTTTTCCTCAGCTTTCTGCAGAGATCTTTGCAGAACAAAATGTAAAACCTGTGTGAGATCTGCTTCTGGTAAATAGGATTGTATTGTACAGAGCAAATCAGAGTTTGAAAGAGCTGCTCAGTCAGTAGAGCAGTAAAAACACAGTATTCCTCAACTTGTGTGCAAATCCATCTGGAATTTAGTTCTGTAAGAGAACTGGCCACCAAAACAAGCAACCTGCAGATTCCTTCAATTTGCATTTCAGTTCCAGAAACTGATCCAAAATTAGGAATTGCTGGTTAATTACATACACATCACGGGCATGGTGCTGCTTCAGCTCTTGCCCTGAACAAAGCTCAGGCATTTACCTACTTACAAAAAAAAAGAAGTCACTTATTTTGGTCACTGTATTTTCAGTCGTAAACAATACTGCTCTATATATTTCCAGTCAGATCTGAAAAAAATATCCCTCTCCCCCTACCCTATTCCCAGAGTTCATTTACAGAGACAAACCTAATTGTGGGTTATAACAAATGCCGAGCTCTTGGTCCCATGATTCCAATTCAAAAGAAACGTGCAAGGAGATTGATCCCATTCAGCTGAAAAACTGATGCCTGCAAAACTTCAGTGGAGAATTTCTGGTGGGCAGAAGGTACTCAGGACAATGGCTTGGCTAAGGCTTAGAGTATTTCCACGGGAAATTTCATTTCTGCAGTGAAACTCATTAAAAAACTGAATTTATGCCAGAAGAGATTTTTTTGGGGGGATAATATTCTGCTATGAATTATACCTGAGTGTAGTGAAGAATACAACTAGTATTCTCAAAAAGAAAAAAATTCCAAATATTTTTTGAGTGGAATTAGTAGATACTTTACAGATGGAGTGATACCATGAAAGAGATGGCCAAAAAAAAAAAATTGTAAACTTTTAAGAAAAATGAGTAAAAAAAAAATAACAAAGGGTAATATTTTTTGGTGCTAAACAGGAAAAAAAGCTCTGTGAACATTTTCACATTTTGCAAAATTAAGATGAGAGGGATCAAAGCAGACAGTAATTGACAGTTTTGCATGGATGAAAAACATAGCAGAAGTTTAAAGCACTGTACATTGCTAAAGATAGATTTTTGTGCACTGGATAGTTCCTTTGCAGGAAGTGGAATCCTGTAGCTGCTTTTAGAGTCGAGAAGGTTAATGCTGTTTGTGGCCAGGCAGGTTAAGGTGCATGCATGACAGAGAGAGTAAAGTATTGTGGGGTTAAAAAAAACTATGTGTTTTTAAATGCAAGGATAAACACAACAGTTTTAATGCTTGAAAACAGTGAAATACAAATAAACTTTTCCTGAAGGAAACATAAAATATGGTGGAAGATAGCACTATATTGTAATAGCTGCAATTAATGTGGAAAAAAGCATTCTTAGTTTTGTTAATGTCTCCTCTCATTTGCCTCCTCTCATTGAGGAGGCAAAAAATGGTGCAAAGTGAACACCAACCTAAAGAGCAGAATCAAAGCAAATAACTGAGATGAGAAAGTCACCAGAAGGCATCTAATAGCACCAGTATGCTGTTTAGAATAAGGCAGTTTTTTAAAAACTCCTCATTATAAACAAAATGATCAGGTTAAAAATCAACAAAAATCAAAAAATTAAAAAAAAAAAGAAGCACACACACAAAAAAATCCAAATGCCTGAAAAAATCTCCAACCCAGCATGGCAGTACCCTACTGAAAAAGCATAACTGAGTATAAATACATGGTAGAAGAGAATACAAATAACCAACTTCATAGTTCATAGGTTTGACAGAATCTGTGCTGTAAAATTGTGTTCTTAGTCCCTTTTTATTGTCAAATCTTTGAACCCTCATCCTTTTAATTCTTTCTTCACCTTCTTTTTTGTAAATTCTGTTCGTAATTCCAGAAATAATTCTAAACTTAACCTCTAGCTATAACCTGAGTTATAAACTACTTATTAGCATTTCAGCTTCTCTTTCCATCAACCCTTTTCTTCTGTCAGCAAATGGAAGAAAGGCTGAATTATTATAAGAAAAAAAATCAGGGAAGGTTTTTGGTTTTTTGCACAGAGTAATGAAAGAACACACACCTTCTTTATTTTCCAAGTTGTATACTGCAGTATATGTGCCCATCAAGAAAATTGTGTAAGTATCTAGAGTGTAACAGGTATTCATTGCATTTAAAAACAAGTGCATACACATTTACTGCTTCTAATTTCATCCCTGTGGTCATACTCTGGCAATAGAATTACTAAGATATAGCTAAATCTAATTACAAGCACTGACAACTCCGGGTAAAAGCAGTGCTATTGAATATTGCAGAAGGGAGAACATTATTTATAATATCTACGTTCTCATCCTCCTTGCATCATGCCACTGTCCCTATCACAGCCTGCAGGAAATGCCAGCAATGCTCTGTGTATCTTTCAAAAAGGATTCAACACTAGAGATGAATTACAAAATACACCAATACAAAATAAACTGATGTCCAAAAACTTCTAGAGTTAAACAGCCAATAATTTTAAGTTTCATTAGCTTTTAATAGGGTAGACATGTGCCCTAGACTTCTTTCAATTTTTGTTGGTTTCAATTAAAAAAAAAAATTACTTGAGCTGTTTCAAAAACATTGACAATAAATGTATCTGCTAGTGCTACAAAGAATTCTGCCACTTTCACTGAATAGCCCACATATTCACTCCTCTGAGTTTGTAGGTTCCTCTGCACTCAGTCACAAGAGAGCAGATTGAATCTAACAGGATGTGCTATACAGTATCTGCAAGTAGGGCTGCACAAGCCATTTATGTCCTGGCATTTCTGAACTGAGTAACAGTGCACAGTCTACAAAAAACACCAATGGCACCAGAAAGAAATTCCAGCAATAACTGAGTAAGAGTTAGCATACATTATATTACATTAAATAACCATACCAAAAAAATCGGCTATTTAAAAATTATGTTCATAGCAATTTCCCTGTCGTTTTCTATAATCTTTTAAGAGCTGTTCCTGAGTTGAACCCAAGAAGGGGGGTGGAACCTAGAGCCGTGTGGGCATGTCTGTGCTGCTGTGCTGTACCACTCATATTGTCATTTGGGGCATGGCTTTGGGACAAAGGCAAAGGTGAACACACACCTGAAGTGTGCCATTTTGTTGCACTTCTTTTGTTGCTTGGAGTTTAATTCCCAGCTGGTTTTAAACCACTACAAGCCCACAAACTCCTTGGTTTCAATTCAACACGTTTCCCTTTACCTTGTATGGTAAGCTAAAATAACGATTTTTTTTTTTAAGTTGCCTTCAACAGATAACTCAGAAAATGTCTTCTCCAGCCTCTGGTACTCAAAACTACAAAAAATACATAAGTCAATACTATTTGGAGAAATACAAAAGACTGGAGGAACCCATCCCTGCAGATGTGCTCACATGGTGCTTTTAAGGGTGTGATAGAAACAAAGTAATTCCTGTAGATGGCCTAGTTTTTACAATAGTTCCATTAGGATTCACAGCCTTGCAGGCTTTATCTCAGCAACCAAAACCATGCTAGAAGTTTCAACTCTTTCAGAAGGAAAGCATGGACCAAGCTCTCAGAAGAACCTAATGACATGACAGAAATTCAGCATCTGCAGGGATTTGTTCTTTCTTCATTTTAATGTGTGTTTCCAAACTGAGGATCAGGCAGGCTTTGCATTTGCTTAACTTACTAGCTTTCCTCCACTTTCAATGAGGACAAATGAGTTTGCTGCTAAACTCTGTGATAAGCTAATCCATAATCAACAAAATTTTCATACTGCATTTCATATGAGGATCTAATGGCTCAACATGTGAGTCAAATAATCCCTGCCTTTAAGAATCCCCAAGTACTTATCTACAAAAGTGACACTAATGGCTTCAAAGCCCTTTGTACAGACTTTTAATATGTATTTATATGGTCATATGCATTTCAAAATGCCTCTAAATACTGTTGTGATAATGAACACATAATAAAAGTACACAAAATGTATGTAGAGCTGAGACCAGGAATCGCCGTGATTTATATGGTGATGCAAGAAAAACTTCTCAAGTGCATGAAGAGTAAAATAAATCAATTTAAATCTGCTATAAGAGAACAAAAGCAGTAAATCATATTGAAAGTCTCTTAATATTTTGAACAAACACATAAACTGAACTTATATTACCCATTGCTTATGCACAGGTATGTGAAGATAAGAGTTCAAGGATCAGAAAAACAAGGTTTCTTGCATATCACTAGTTCGACAGACAATCTCTGGTGAATGGTGAAATATCACAGTCCTCCTGTATGAAAAACTGATTCAAAGCCTACATCCACAGAGAAGTATTTACCAGGAAAAATAAAGGTCACCGTGAATTCAGTTGTGTGCTTACTGAAGTAAGGATTAAACCCTCACTTATCCTATTCTGCTCTTCTCTGTGTATAGAAGGGCTTAACTCATTGTTTGAAAACTGGCCAGATGAAATACTACAATTCTACTCCCACATATGACATATAATATGTCTTTCTTTTTGTTTAAGGCATGTATATTCAAAACTGTCAATTTTGCCTTCTGAAATTTTGGCTGTGGTTATCATAATAGACAATGTTTGAATTCAGTTCTGTTTGGAATTAGTAATCTTCAAGCCTACATACACAATAAGTGATTTATCATAAGGTAATTTAGAATCTAAGTGCTGTGTGACAGGAAGGCAATTTGCAATGTCCTTCATAAAATATTTAGAGATGTAACCTGTTAAGGATGACTAGAGCATACACTTAGCAACATGGTTCACATTTGGGGAAAAGAAAAAAACAAACCAAAACAAAAATAGAGAACTGCTTGGGTTTTTTTTTTCTCTCCATCTCCCCATGACTGTTGTTACTTGTGCTTTTCAATTGCATTGAAAGCTAAATCAGCAGTTTTAGAAATGCATGATTACTGGTAAGTGTAAAGCTTAATTCACCCTGCACCAAGATCAGATATCTTAATTCTAAGTGTGACTTTGCAAACTGAAGGACAACTAGCTGCAGCATTTTCAAAAGCCTCTCTTCCCCCCTTTTTGCCCTGCCTCTCTGCTGAGGGCATCCTACCCCACTGCAAAGACTGAAGGACAGCAGCACCAAACCAGCCCAGCCCAAAAGCTGGTGCTTGCTGTCCAGTGAAACTTCACTGCCCGCCCCAGCAAAACCACTCTGTTAGATGGTGAAGCAGCCATAACAATGCAAACATGCCCATTTTTTTACACTTCTGAGATTTTAATCTCCAGCAGTCACTTTTAGCCTCTCAAAGACTTCATCATCCCCACTGCCCTGAAACACATTCCTGTTTCTGTTGAGTGGAAATCAGTTGAGGGCATAGACTGAAAAATACTTATGTGTGTGCCAAATTTGTCTTCACTTAAGCACCCCTTTTACAGCACCAGAGCTTTCAAAGTGGTGGAAGAAGAGCAATGTAAGGCCTATAGTACTAAAGATAATGTTAAAATGTAAAAAAAAAACAACCAAACAACAGTGTCATACAGAGGGAAGCTATTCCAGCAAAATCTGAGTAGAGATAGAAACAATAAGATCTCTTATTAGAAAGTGGCTGTATTTTTCTGGAGTACTTAAGACTACTCAATCAACACTGTAGACATTGAAACAGATTCCAAATCTTTTTTTTTACCAAAAAAAAAAAAAAAAAAAGAATATTTACATGCTCCAGTAAGTGATGAGCTTTCACAGCTTGAGCTCTGTTCTGTTTCTGAGAATTTCTGCAAAACAAAACTGAAGTGCCAGATACTGGCTTTCTTTGCAGTCCAGTGCCACCATCACTCTGCTCAGACAAGTGCACACTGAAGGCATAACAGCATTAGCACTTTTATTGTGCAGTCAGAAAAGGCAGCCTGCACTACAAGTGTGCAGGCAGACAAGGACTGGGAAAAGGAATTCAAAACCTGGGGAAATCTCAGCCTACAGCTGTCCTCAGATATTAGGAGGGAGGATGAATACATTTGGAGAAAACACAATCCCACGTGAAGCCAATTTGCTGTTCAATCAAATATTCCTTATTGTTAATGAATTTCCAGGTTTAATGTATTCCAGGAATATGGTTTTTATTGTTGCTGAGGTGAGAGGAGGAGGAAGAGAATGCCCAAATGACTATTCAGAAAGGCAAAATGCCTGGATGAAATCTGAAAGACTGGATAGATCCTTTTATCCCATTTACTCTCCGACATCTCCATTTTTTCCTGGAAAGGACATATATTCTGGATGGCTTTTAAAATCAACTGTGCATGCATTTTTCAAGTTCTCCTGTTTGGATGAGAGGTCAGGGCCCATGCTTTTAAGAAAGATGACTGGGGATGGGATGTGGCACTCTGCCAGACTGTCTTTGAAGTTTGTTCTTACTCTTGTAGACATTAACATCACCCCTGAGGAGACTTCCTTTGCTTTGAATTATAGCAGCTATTATGTAACTCCTCATATTTTCCTATAGAGTGAAGCAGTTGTGTTCAGATTTCTTAGTACCTGCACAAATGATTATATTTGCCCTCCTGTATCAATCCTTTATGTACTTAAATTTAAAGTAGGGACGGAGTGCTGCCTGATATCTGGGAGGGAATACTTTGTATGCTAAGCACACTTCTGAGTAAAGTGAGATACATCTGTTTCACATACAGTTTTAGTGCTCAGAACTAAATCACTGACACTTCCCACTTCACTAGTTCATTTTTTTTGCAAGAAATTGGATAAAATATTACATAATTAAGACGTGTTATGAGGTATTATAAATTATTCCTATTAACATTATCATGTTAGAGGATACAGTACTTCAATATTTCATTAAGCATCATCTAGATTGGAATGAGAAATTTAAAACAGATGCATTTATGTGAATGACTGGAACCTGCATTTTGTGTCTTATACACCACATACACCTTATTCTCCTAGTGTTTTGTATCTGGGGTAAGTCTCAGACATCTTTCATATTTGTTTTAAAGTCCTCTTAAACCAGTCAGAAAACCTCTTGTATTGTATTGGGGAAAAAAACAAAAACAAACAAAGAAACTAAAACCAACAAAAAACGTGTTGACACTATCCATCTTTTGAAAGCAATTTATGACACCATCTAGGTAACATAACCTGAACTTTTGTCTACAGACCAGGAGACCAGAGTAGCAGCCAGAGACTCTTGAGCTCTGCATCAGGCACTGTTGGGAATTTGCTGTGCATATCACAGAGAATACAAACAGGGAGACAATTTAGACACCCTGACAAGGTCTCAACATTTTTATAAGAGGCCCCGCTCAAAGCAGGAACTTAACACTTTTCCTCGATAGTTATAAGTTCTGCAGTTTTTTCTTTTATCATTTCAAATGTGCCATGTAAGGCAGTACTATGATAATTCAATTGAGACCCATGCGAATATCTCTGTCTGGTTATACCCTCTGAGAAGGAAGGAAGAGCTGCAGGACTGCAGCAGTGGCTTCAAAATACTATGAAGCAGTGGAGAAATATGGAAACTTGCCCACATGTTTGCAAGAACCAGCCATGCTCTCTCACATCCAGCATCCGGCATCTCTAATTTCAAAAGTCACTCTCTCCATGCAGGAAGCTGTGATAATCACCCATATCATAAAACAAAAAAAAAAAAACAAGAATCAAACAGCATCCCACACAACACCCTTCCTTGAGCTAGCTGCTAACACCCACAATGCAACCCTTCTGCATGACATGATCATCACCAATTGATTTCTCAGGCATTTAAACCAGATGCATATTTGGCTACTAATGTTATTCTTTAATATAATATTATGTTTATACACTGGCTTGCTGATATTTACATAGCATTGGGATTTCCGAATGCTCAAAATCATTATTAGTTTTACAAGTTCTGGAGAAAGGTTATAATCTTTGGCATTTCAGGAAGATAATTAAGTTTCTGACTCCAATTCCCATGTCTTAAATGCAATATTTATCTCAATTCCTGCAATAAGGAAAAAAAAAATTCTTCTAAATTCTAAGTGCACATGTACTAATCAATTTTGTTTTGTTTACTTAAAACTTTCTTGTGAAAGATAAAAAATAATCAAAACTAAATTGAAGTGTGCCATTTATTCTTAATAGTACTTCCCTG
>JAWWEW010000165.1:242145-264864 GCA_035583185.1 Anabacerthia variegaticeps
CTCTGTGCTCGACCCGTGGGCCAGTTGCTCACCCACCACCTGGTGTGTTTATCCAGCTGTGCTGGACATTTGTCCAGGAGGACCCTGTGAGAGACAGTATTGAAAGCTTTACTGAAATCCCAAGAGATGACATCTATTGGCTTCCCTTGATCAACTAAGTGGGTTACCTTGTCATGAAAGGAAATCAGGTCTGATAAGCAGGACTTTCCTCTCCTGAAGCCCTGCTGGCTGTGACCAGTGACTGTGTTTCATTTGTAAATGGGTTTTTTTTAGTGCTTTCTTGCTGCCTTTAAACTATGTGACACTTGGGGATGGTCCTGCACAGGGCTAAGAGTTGGACTCAGTTATCCTTCCAGGTCCTTTCCAACTCAGCATATTCTGTGATTTTGTGATACTGACCATGGGTATGGTCATTAGCTGTCTTATTAGCCATTCCTTTTTTACACCACTATCTTATTTTCATTTCTCTTCATTTCCCCTTTTAAAGCAATCCATGTTTGTTTCTTTGCTCCTCCCATGGTTCCCTTTTACTCCAATGGAATTTGGTTTGCTTTACTGGAATGGTGACTTTATGCACAACCAGCAGGACCACATGGAACAATTCCAATTTTTAGTAATACTTCTCAATATAAATGTATTGTTTGAGTTCATTAAGTCAGCAGAAACTTCAGGCTTTCAATGGCTCAATTTACAAGGTTTTAACAGCTTGCTAATGCTATATTCTGCTAGCACAAAATCACTGTCTTTAGCACCTAGGTGAATTATGATGTTATGGACATTTTTAAACTCTTAAGAGCAAGTCCAAAACTAAATTTATCTGTTACCAATTAAGAAATAAAGGTTATTTTAAAGTCTTATCTCTACTATAAGATGTGACCAAGAAAGGACCAGAGATTTTACATGTTTCACTTGTCATATTTTTCTTCCTATATTAACAGGAAATAATTTTTATGTCCTTTTCTTCCTGCTTCAAGCATGTTTCTTGCCTGTATCTAATAGATAGGATAAAAGCAAAACTGGTTTCAGTGATTTTTTTGAGCTGTGCTATATTTTCATCAGGGACACATTTAAGTATTTAGAAGTCTAATTTATAGACATTTTGGATTCTCTGGTTCTGAATCATCTATCTTCCAAGATTCCATATGGCATCAAAATACCATTCTTTTTATTATAAAAGGAACAATTTTGCTTCAGTAACTGAAGCTCAATTATTTCTATTAGTATCCAATCTTTCTGAACACAAAAATTTAAAAAGGCACCAAACAGACTGAGTTGCAACACTCACTTGCAGGCATAATGAGTACAGATTCCACAGAACCATGTCCTTCAGACTGAAGTTTATGTACTGCTAGGTAGCTGAAGCTACTGCTAGGTATGCAGCACCTACACTGTGGATAAATAACAAAGTTTAGTCCTGATGGAATTAAATCCATCATTTAAGAACTCAGTATATTTGTAGTTTGTTTTTCAGCTGCTATGGTGATTATTTTTTTTTTCTGTCACGGAGCTATTTGAAATGTTTAGGTTATATTTTTAAGTCTTGAACAACTTTTGCAGAAAAAGTACTGCTACTTTAAAAACACTGCCTATAAGATTAATATCAAGGATCTGAAGCCCTAAAGGGGCCTTAACCTCTGGCATTACTAATAGCTACACCCATCAAGTATCTCATTAAAATATTTATTTCTCCTAATTAATAATGTTGTTAATTAAAAAGGATATATTTTTTCACAGTCATCTCAATACTGAAAAACAGAGTACACCAGAAGAATTTTTCAAATGCTTACTGTACAAACAAGTTATCCTAAGGAGCCTCAGCCAGACAAGACCAGATTTTCTGAACCAAAGATGTTGGTATCCTCCATTCAGTCTGGCCAACACTACTCTTGTTGTGTGTGAACTGCTTTGGAAAACACAGGGAACAGAAATTCCTGCTAAATACTGCTGAGCACACTGTGCTTATGTTCCATCAAACGGACTGCAGTTCCATGTGGACCAAGATAAAAATTTAGATTGTTCTACATCTTCTCATGATGAAGTAAACTCAGAAGCCCTTCTAAGATCATAATTTTTAAATCTGCTTATTAAACAGGTCTACTTTTCACTGTGAAAATCGCATATAACTCCCAAACTTTTTAAAATAGAAGCTTTATGACTGACACGTGTTGCAGAAGGTCAACTGATCACAGAACCAAACCTGGGGATCACTATTTAAAAGCACAGCTACGTACATTGCTTTCAAATGCTTTTGGATGAGACACAGATATGGAGAACCTCACATCTGAGGTTACAGGCAGACAAAGGCTGACCAAGGGGCACACAGCATGTTGACATGAGACCCAGAAGCATTGACAAGTTGTGACACCTAGGAGAACAGAATATTCCCCTTAACCCCAGCAGCAGTTTTTGTTCTCACACATTTGTTTGCACCCACCGAAACAAACCGAGATGCGATTGTTTTGCTCGCAGCCATACATGAAAGCTTTATTCATCATGTGTTGGCATTCCATGGCTGTGCAGCCACTGTTTACCTGAGAACTTCTCTGCAGATCACTACAAAAGGCGACACTGAAGAACTGAGGGATTTTTTTTCTTGTACCGTGATGCAGTTCTGTGTCAGCTTTCAATAGCTGATGAGAGTGCATGTCACAGCATGTGACATTATCTTGCTGCTTGGAGCAAGATAATGGAAAGCCTGTTGAAAGAAGGCTTTCTTCAGCCTCCTTCAGCAACCTTTGTAGCAAACTCAACTCAGCTACTTGAACATTAGGCCCACGTAGACAGCTTAATGCTGTGGAGGTGTACAGAGCTATTTTAAAAATCTGTAATTTTATAATTTTCCTAAATTACAGGGGAAAAGTTGAGATTATTACTAAAGCACTTAAAAACTCTAAAGGTTAAATATCTGGAAAAAAGTTACCAGTGCTCTTTCAAAGCCTATGATTTAAAGAGAAAATGATATCCTTTCAACAAACACAATTAGGCAAAATGTACAGAGCCATGCAGCACTTCTGTGTTCCTCTTTGCAGCTGATTTAGATTTCAATATAACTGTAAGATATTTTTGCTTTTCATTGCTCGCATAGAACATAATTCTTCTCTCTTTCAAACCCAAATGCAAGTGCATTTTAACCATTATCTTGTCACTTGTCGTAATATCCAGTGCGTCTCCTTTCATAAAAACCTGGAACAGCCTTCCAACCAACTCCAAGCTTTGGTAGAAAATTATGTAATTTGTAATAGGTTCATGAGAGGCAGCAGGATACATGTTTTAATACATACACACACACACACAAGAAATTAGGAGTAACAAAAGGTCTGTCTTGATAATGCCCTTCTGTAGAACAACCCCCCATCATAACTGCATACAGCCAGAAAGACTGATCTTACCTTTGCCACTAGACTGCAACCCCAAACAAAGCATCCTGCTGAACCCATCAAGAGTATTAAAAGTAAGGCACAGATTTTACCTTCTTTCTTAGAAAAGACCATAGTCTGACCTTCTACTTAGCCTGGGTCATGCAAACCTTCACATAAATTAATGCCACCCTTCCTGGGTAGCAGGGAAGCTGACCAGCAAGAAGCTACAGGACCATCTTAAAAGCCAGAGGTGAAAGTCACTACGGTGGACAGGGAGGCAAGGCTGGTTTTAAGCATGTGTTACTGCCAAAAGAACAGCTATTTCAGGTAGGAGGATTGAAAATGTCTAGTAAAACATGTCTTCCACCATTGCTACAGGCTGGAGAATATTAGCTTCACTGCTTCTGCACTATGTAAAATAAAGTTATAGGCACTGCAAGGTATAAATTTAAAAGAAGTGTGCAGCTTCTCTTATTAAACATACTGTTTAAATAAGGAATTGTCTCACTATCTAACTTAAAATACCTGGAGAACTTGCAACTACTTTTTTTAACTTCGAGGTACAAATGCCATCAAGTTAATCACAGAGGTATTTTTTAAGTAGATTGCAGGATCTCACAAAAATCAGTATCACAGATTATGTTTAGCCATCTCATTAACACGAAGTGCGGGCCAGGAAAGCACTCAAAATTCTGCCTCAAAATATTTTCAAAGTTTGGCATCCTGCAAAAAAGAATTTAACAGTGCAGGATCAAGGTGGATTCATGGTCTGAAGCCTGGGGATCATGAAGATGTTAGAAAGCCTAAGAAAATACATTTAGCATAAGAAAGAATTTGTAGTCTGAAAACAAAAGTTTATGTTCCTCTCCTTGGTTGGCAATTTTTGAATTGAATACATTTTTTATCCAATATATTGCTGTGACATCCAAGGGAATTAGTTTATAACAAGAGAAGAACACAGCAAAGTAGCTGGAATGTCACATGTCAAACTCCTGAGGAAATATGTTGGGGTTTTTTTCCCTATGCATATAGAGTTATCAAGCATTACAAGAAAAAATTAACCACAGATAATGTCATATACTATTTACCTCTCAGAATATTCAGTAACAGAGAATGAATTACAAAATGTGAAGATGATAGGGAGCAGGGAAAAACCATGTTTAACACAAGGACAGAAATTTTCTTTGGGGAACATCCTTGAGTACAGGATAGGCAGAACAATTCACATATATGAAATTCAAATACACATCCAAAGGCAGTTTCTGAGTACTGTTCAAGGAGCAGCTCTCAGCAAACACTACATGGAGCTACATAACATTTCATGGAAGGTATTCTGAAAGGGAAACACACTTTGAAACCATTCAAATCATAAGCCAATACTTTCATTCACTCACAGCTGTTTGATACCAGACCTAGAAATGGAGACAGGCAATCTGAAGAAGTTTCAACCTTACTTTTAGGTTAGTATTTATCAGTGCAATACACAAGCACCTCAGTTTAATAATATGTAGTCCCACACATGGTTTGAGACAGCTACTCGTGCCCAAAGTTAAAAGACTTTCAATATGTATTACAATATTCTGTAAATTATTTCATTAACAGTCAACTTTCATATAATGAAATAGCTATGCATACATAGCTTTGTAATATTCACAGCATAAAATCCTAACTCTTTCTAACCACAATGGAATTAAAGTTAATAAATACCAAGATGACTCTGATTAATTTAAAATTCAGTTAAATCAATTAGATCATCTGAAAGAAAAGACAATGGATTGCATTTAACAGATGTTATTAATCTCATGACAATTTCTTGATTTACATTTGAAGTTTCCAGCTTTTATTTCAGACTTGCAAAGCGTTCTTACATGATCAGAAGCTTATCTAACTTTTCTAGTTATGCTAGCAATTAAAAGATATTTTGTCTAGCACTGCAAAACTTGCCTCACTTTCACTCTTAAAGATAATGTTATTAGAATTAATGACATTATTATGAATTCTGTTAAATACAGAGGAAGCATATCCAACACAAAATCAGAGTCTAAGTTAAATCCATGAAAACCTTTTCTGCAGGCAATTATTGACCTTTTTGACATTACCACCTCCATTTTAGGATTTGAAAAACATGTCTACATATGGCTACATAGATGCATAAAAGGGAGGAAAATTAAACATTTTAATTTTTAAGGAAGTAAAAACAATTGAGTATAATAGTATGCATCATTGGCACTAACAGGATTGCAAAAGTAATTTACAGTTAGCTCATTTCACTCAACCCAAAGACTCACATACCTACTTGAGTTTATTTTTCAATTTTTCCTACTTTTGTCAAAGATATAATTACATCATTTATTTCTAAGACTATCATAAGCAAAGACTCTCATTTAACATAACACTGTCCTTCCAGCTCAGACCCTCAAAGAAGAATTATTCTGAGCCTATCCAGTAAAAAATGTAATGTGCTTCCAGCAAACAATCCAACAATTCTATTGCCATACATACAGTGATGAATCATGGCACAAGGTCTGGATTCTTGTGGTAAAAGGGAAAATAACTTTCACCATCTTTAAGACTTTATAGATTTATCAGCATTAGCTCAACGTGAAGATAATGGGGCTGAACACTTCTAAAATTACATCTCTTTTGTCAGAAATACTTTTACAAAACCTTATGTAAAGCACGAAATTAGTTTATATATATATGCATATATGTACTACTTGATTTCATGCAAAATTTCCTTGGCATTTGTGGTTCACAAAAAAAAAAACCCTCTTGTTCTTCTACAGGTTATATCATATTGTGTATACTTAGATATGTAAAGAACTATCAATATGAAATTAGCATAAGTAGAAATATTATGTCACAGTGCCTCTTCTGTCTCTGCAATCTTGTTTCCCATCGCAAACAATAGATTAGAGTGAAATAAAGAAAACAGGAGGAACAGGAGCAGAACTTCTAACTAAATTGCCAGGGCTGATAACCTATTTGAAAGAAATATACCCTTAAAGAGAGAAAAAGAGGCAAAATGCACAAAGGCTCTTTTCAAGTACACGTCAATAAAAATCTTGATGATACATTAATTCTAAAGACAGCAATGTTCAGCTGACAATCATCTCTGAGCATCAGCATACAAAGCAATGACAAACGGGGATTTACAAGATCTGACAATTATTTTCTCACCAGAAGGAAAGAAATTTATATTAGTTTAGATTAGGATTAGATTGGATTAGGATAATAAAACACTTTCAGTTGGAAGGGGCCTACAGCAATCATATTGTGTGACCAATGCCTGACCACTTCAGGACTGATCAAAAGTCAAAGTATGTCATGAAGGACATTGTCCAAATCCCTTTTAAAGATAGATAGGCCTGTTGTATGAATCCTGTTCCAGTGTTTGAGCACACTCTCAGCAAAGGAATTTGTCACCCTGCTGTTTTGACATTTTAAGATGGACATCCTTAATGATCCCACTTATTTATGGTATAAAGAGAATCATTTAACATCACAGCTGTAAGATTTTATAATCATTGATAACTCTGAATGTTCCTCTAGAATAAAAAGACTTAGAGGAAGGTATAGAAGAGTCATGTTACCTAATGTGGTTAAGGCAGGGCATAGAGATTCATTACTGGGGCAAAGCACAGCTTCACCTTTCAGGAAATGAAAGCCTTCCCTATGTGTGAGGCATCTTTGTACTATTTCAATACAAGTTAATGTGGAAGCAAACAAGTATGAATGTGGACAGGGTAAGCGTGGTACCAGGTTAAGCTAAAGTGTGGTCTTTCCTTGGTGTGCAGATGTATAGAAATGGAATGGGATAGGGAATTTTACATTCTAGAAGTAATCTAGAAAGAGGATTTCGCTGGAAAGGAGTATCTGTGAATCTTTATGAAACTGTAGTGTTTCTAATAATGAAAGCGTCAGATGTGAAAGCAGCTCCTTCTCCTGCCATACTAAAAGCCTTAAGCTGCTCAAAGGTTCACTTCATTTTGACACAGATCGTTCAGAACAAATATTTTGAAGTACAGTCATAAAATTTGGGAAAAGCATAAGGAAATGTGAGACAAAAAAATCCATTTCTTACTATTTAGTTGCTCTAACAAAAACATACCATAAACTAGTGGAAACCAAAATGCCTTGCCCTTGCCATGGTACTAACAATGTGCTAAACACAAACAGAATACAACTTCTCCAAGCATTAAGTAAATATTTGACTGATTGAAAGAGGAGGGGAAATTAAGAAGTAACAAGATGCTGTTATACAAGGAAGGGACAAAGGGGAATAACTTTTATTTATTCCCTGTTTGAAAAAATTGTTTTGGAGTTTGACTACCATAAACAAGGGACAAAAAAACTTCTTATAAGATGGTTATTACGAATAAGAACACATTCTAGAAAATCAAACAACCAAAATGACAACTCCATTATTTCTCTCTTTTTTTTTTTTTTTAACTTTTATGTAGGAGCAATTATTTTGCCTTGTTATTTCAAATTTGGCCAGTGGTTACAAAATTAAAACTTGTCTTTTAATGGGAACTACATTTCTACCTCCATCATAAAAAGAAACCCTAAATTTCCCAAAAGAATCAAATTCATGAAATGGATGTTCAACTCTGATACTGAATTAATAACATAATACTACATCTGACCAACTGCTTAGATTCCATTTCAGATAAAATAAAACATTAATCTTACTCAATATTTGCGGGGAGGCCAAAAGATTAAACATTTTCTGGTGCACTGATTCCAGCTGTCTGTCCCCACAGTCTTTCAGTCTTCGATTTCAAAAGTTGTTTCCACATACCAAGGGAATTACGTTTTGCTGATGGAAAACCTTTGCACATTATCATTAGAAACACCTTATCACTAGGGCCGTTCATTTGGATTACATTCTTGCTGGACTAGTTACTGAACCACAAAGAGATACAGATGACAATGAAAACAAATACTGCCTATCTTACAAGGAAAAAAAAAAAAAAAAAGCCTTTACAGGAGTATCTTCTTAAAACAAATGAAAAGCACGGTGCTTTCCTATAATATTGATACAAAATTTTAGTGAGGTAGTTGCAAAAGATCAGCTTTGTGTTCCAGAGCTCTGACAATGCCATTTAAAATCAGCCTAAGCATAAATGGTAAAAATGTTACATATGAGTTATATTGCAACTAGCCTGAAAAAAATATTGCAAAATGCTTTCAACTGATTTAAAGTCTGCGTTTTCTGATACATATGAAAGATGAAAATCCCTCATTTCTGACTCAAAATTATTTTATTCTAATCGAAAAAGTCCTTTGTTTCTATTTTTAAGCTAAAGAACTTCTAAAGGGAAATCTTCAGGGGGGGGAAAGGTCTTCAGTCTTCTGCTACTCTAAAATTTAAACTTCTTCCAAGTTTCTTGTTTTGCTAGAAAAAAACTGGCTGGATGAAAAATTGTTTGCATTACCCTGTCTTTCAGGTTTGTCAAACAAGACTGGATGAAGCAGTGCCAAGAAAGCTCAAGTTTAAAGAACTCAAGAACTATCAAGTGTGGAGGACAGAATGGTCACTGGACTCAGATAACTTGAACGCAGATTATCTCTTGAATGCTTAATAAATGGAACTTCAAAGTAGATGTAAAATATTCTCTGCCTTCACTGAATCACTGCTATAACAATGGATATTACATATGTGATTTAAAAAGTCATTCCATACATTAAATGTTGGATTTATGAAAAGAAATTGTGTCAAGTGAAAGCAAAATCTTGATCTGACTGAAAAAGAAACATGCAAACAAAGTTCTTGTAGAACTCCAGTAAAATGATGTCTATTCATCAGTCAGGAGTCAGGGCTAACATAAATCAGCAAAAACAGCGTGTATACAAAGTTTTCCTTTTCTTTCAAACACAGTTAACAAAAGGATAACTACAAATTCTGGTTTAGTCATTAATATTTTCTTAAATTATTTGAATCCTACGTGTGATTCAAAGACACTAATGGAGCACTTTACTAGAGCTTTAACACTTTTAATTAATTACTTTTTTTAATGAACTTTAAAAAATACCTAACTAACATGGCGAGTAGAAAGATATGGGGAGCAAAAAAACTATAAATTACATTTCTTGCTGAAAGTATGTAATTCTGCCTTGCACCTAAAGACACCTGCACCATGCTGGTTTGCACACCAACACAAATGATCCTTTCCAGACACGTATCTCGCATCTCCTGAGGCTCAGCAGCTGCTTTTGTTCAGTGTGACTCCTCCTCTTCAGTGTGTTAAGTTGCCTTCAGCTTTTTGCAAAGCTCTATCTGTGCATTTCAGTATTTGACTCCAGGAGGGTGGCCCACTTGCCCCAAGAACTCAGTTTTCTTAAGTGCTGAAATCACTGCTAAAGTCTTATTTTTGACTGACAAATTGTCACACTGATGGAAAAGTCTAAAAAAAAAAATAATTTGAGAGGTTGCTTTACGGAGGGTGAGGGTTTATTCCCTTTTTGTTTTCCTACTGGTAGGACACATGACTTGATTATAGTTATTTTATTGATTGCAGCTTTTTAGGCACAATTTATTCAGTGTGTTGGGTTAAAAGTAAATTAAAACAGTCATCTTGAGTCATCTGTGTCTTAAGAACTTCCAGCTACAGCCAGGACTTCAAATTAGAAGGCACTCAGCATTTGAAGCCTTGAAAACAAAGTTTCATGACCTGTTACCTATTCAAATACTTTACAAGCTTGGGCTTCTCAAGACATGTTACCCACTCCAGCAGCCAAACCATCCAACATTCACACCAAATAACAGAGCCAGGCATGCTTCTTTTGAACAGTTCCCTGCTCATTTTGTTGGTGAAACCAATAAAACAATTTCATTTAGAAAGTCATAGCAGTGGCTGCTGGGTCTCATATGCAGCTATAATCTTATTAGCAACCCTGAAGTCCAATTCTTAGGAAAAATAAATTAAAAAAAAACCCAGTGGTCTTATTAATATTATTAATAACATGTATGAAACTGCTTTTGTGAACACTTACATCTAGAAGCTCACCTGTCCAGCAATATCCAGAAGTACTGGCAGAAAGCTTGCAATAGTAAGGCACATTATCGTAGCAATGCACGTTGTCATCTGCTACCTGACTAGTTTTAGAAAGGATTGGAGAAAAAAAAAGAAAAAAAGAAAAAAAGAAAAAAAAAAACACCCCACCAAACAAAACTGGTAACTCAACAATTACTGTGTAGAATAAAATATATCTTCAGTCAATATTTATATTCAATTTTTAGGAAAAAGTATTTTGCAGTGACTTAGGAAAGTATAAAATGCCATTTCAACAGAATCAGTGAGGAAACCCTCATGTCTACAAAACATAGATCAGTACCAAAAAAAAAAAAAGACAGGAAATGAAGAGCAAAACAAAACAGCATGGGAAAGAAACCACATAATCAAAACCACATTAACACCCAGTTTCTAGTTGAAACTGCATGAGAGAATCACCTAACGAGGAGTAAAACATTAATGACAATAGGAGCAACCAAATGGAGTGTTGCCCCTCTCCCCTCCAGCCCTTCCCTCCTGAAAACAGTGAATTTCAAATGAAGAGAGGAAGAAAGAAGAGGAAATTACCCTAATGAAGCTAAAACAGGCTAAAGTAAACTAAAACACTAACAAAAATATATTTTTCATGAAAGTGCATATTTGGAGGATATTCTTGATGAAATCTGTTAAATACTCTGCTGATGGTTTGAATTCAGCTGTGATCATTTCTTTCCACGTATTCACGTTGGTGGCATCTTTGCACTGAGAGCTGCTGCCTTGCTCTCAAGTGTGGACATACACACCAGACATATAAAATATAGATGGACATTTGGCAGCTTGACAAGCCTGCTGGCAATGAACCAAAAACCTCAGAACCACGTAAAAATGGGCTATTTCAAGGCCCCCGAGTCACGCAAAGGATCCCCAGATGAGTGCAGCACAAGAAAGAGCTTCACATATTGAACAAAGAAAGACAGTGACAAAAAATTCGACCTTCTTATTCCCCTCCCAGTCTCTCCAGAAATCACCAAAGGGCTCCAAGAAGCACAAAGTAACCCATCAGATGTTGTTCCTAATAGCTTAGCCTTCTACACAAAGTACTAGAAAGCTGAGAGGGAAACTGGAAATCCTCAGACAGAACTTAGCACAGGTAAAAATGCTTTCCTAAATTAAAGGAATACTTGTTTTGAAAGCATTTCTCTCTTTTTTCTTTTTTTTTTTTTCCTTTTATTTGCTAAAGGGGAAAAATGATGCCTTTTTTGTTTCCATTCTAGGCTGCAAGAAATTTGGATTCCTTCTGCCTAGGCACAAAAGTCTGACAGCGAATACCTATGGTGGTCATAAGTATTAATAATTGCCAATACTTTATATATGAACTCCATGTTGGCCTCTCAGATAATTCACTCCAGAACCAACATGCCAGAATAGGACATAAAGTTACAAGCAGTAAACAAGATGAAAAACAGTCCAGCCAGACTGACAAACAGACCTAAAGCCTTGTCATTAAGATATGAAGAATCACTTTTCTCTCTGAAGAAAACCCTTCCATTAAAGAACAAGCGCTTATGAATGCAAATTTCAAAACATTTTGTTTACTCCTCAAATTGAATGCAAGTCAATCTCATGTTTATTTTGAGATTTCGTAGAATATAAAATAATAGAAAGTTGGAGATGCTCCTTTGCTACAGTACAAAAGAATATTAGAAAATTTAGATTGCTCCCTACCAACACATTTCATTTAATTTAGAGTAATACCCTGAAAGGGATTTGTTTCATGCCTCAGATGTGGACAAACCTCTGAGAGTCCAGAAGATAAAAACCAGGGCCAATTTGAAGTATTGTTCTCACCTTAGCCTGTTCTCCTTATAATTTTGGAATGTGACTAACATAATCTTACTAATTCCTCTTCATCCACTACTTACATTTGCTAATGAGAGACAGGGAGCATCATTTCTTATTCACACCTAAACCCCATAAAAGCAAATCCAATCAGAATCTCCAGTACCTCCACTGGGACCCCACTGTTATCACTCAGGGTGTGCGCAGCTCCTGTGCAGACTACACCCACTAAATCTTTATGGCAAAGTTTTATTTAAGTTCGAATATGCTCAAGATAATTACCAAATCAGTCATCATGAAATATGTTTCAGTCCAACCACTCTTTAGGAAGGACAGCAGAAGTGGCAACTACTCATAACTACTTTCTTATGACGGGCTGTTTTTCCACTCTGTTTTTCCATTTTATTTAGACGCCGGCTTTCTGAAAGAGCAACTTCAAAGTCCTGCATTTCCTAAAAGTGTGAATTATTAATAGCGACATCGTTAAGTGTCTTTTTATTATTCATTTATTCCTCCAGAGTATTTATGCTTCTGAAGATCTTCCTCCTCCTTGTTTACAGAACTCTCTACACCGAGGCACTTCACAACAGTGAGTGCAATGCACTGGTGGTTGCTGAAGAGACAACAGCACCTGCTTATAATAAAAACACGTTATCTGAAAAATCCTTGGGTTTACATGTTACAAAAATGCTTTGTGGTGACAGGAAAATGATGACCCCAAAGCATCTTGATGTCTCTTTCCATGACGTTGTTCCTCCCCTAACAAGTCTTGTACAGTCCTCAGATGCTCTTCTACCCCTGCATCCCAGGATGTCTCCGTGTCCCTAGGCAGGGATTCCCCAGCCTGTGATGTGCTGCAGAGAGCTGCTGACAGGGTTTCATGGCTCTTACACCTTCTCTAGTTTGCAGTTTTTTAATGACACACATAAACTCCCTTCCAATGGCACTCAGGAGACTGGATGACTTGTTCTGAAGCTTGCAGCTTTCCCAAGTCAGAATTCCAGGCAAACTCTGGGTTTAGCCATAACCACATAACAAATGCAGCTATAAAAGATGCAACCAGGAGCAGCTATTCACGTCTAAATTCATATTTTTAAGAAATATTTGAATTTTCTGGTGAATGTAAGACTTGTTTAAAAAATTGTTTTAGATACTTAGGGTCAACCTTTTAAAGTATTGGAGTGGATTGAATTCCAAAACATTGCAAATGCCATTAGGTGCACAACTTTTAAGATAGCCAAGCACTACTAAAAACCCTGACAGAATGTTCAGCTGCATCTTTGAAAAATCTTGAAAAGAATTGGATTTTGAGCAATTCAAAGTTCCTCAAATGTGACAGTGCTCAGTGGAATTTCATCTAAATAAATTTGAGAATTTTTCTCTGGAAAATATCAGCATTCAGACATATCCAAATGTGAATCGAATGCTTAATTTATATCAAAAGCAAGGTTTAAAAAGCTATAAAAAATATAAATATGTATATCTCATATCTAGCTTTAAATGTGTTAACAAAACTCAAGTTTTCCACTTGAAATTAGAGGAATTTAAGCCTTCAGTCCTCTTCACTGAGACTGTTCAAATCCAGCGATACTTTTTGCCATGTTCCAGTTTGGCATATGATGCCAATACAAAACCAGAACTACTTTAGATGAGAGGAAATGGTAATGCATAGATTTTGCATTTTCTTGTGTGTGTCAGCTGAAAGATACAACCTCTGAGAGTGTTCAGACATACACATTTTGCATTCAGGTGGTACCTGAATTTCTCTCCCTGAAGGGTTTGGCTCTACACACACGTACACAGACCACAATATCACCTTCTTCAAAATCTGAACTTTGTCTGTCTCTCTAAGTTACTTTGTCCCCTTTCTTTTAGCAAGTGACTTTGAAATCAATACCCAGCACTGAAGCTGGCGCAGCTGACATGGCTTTATGTGAGGAGGGTTCTGTTGTGATATCTGCAAATCCCCCGTGTGCAGTCCTACTTCAGCACCACCAGCTAAGCAGAGCTGCTTGCACAGAGAAGTCTGTTCACTCTGCTCAGGCTGCTTTCACTGCCTGTGTTGTTTTATCTGCCTACCCACCACCCACTGACCATTTCTGCCATCAACACTCACCTATTTGTATTTTTTAACTTTTTGTGTGTGCATTTTAAAAATTCCTCCCTATAATCTCTCAGTTTATTCAAAAATTCTGGAAATTCTTAGGATCGCCTGCTCCCCACAGAATTTTCACTGTTTGATCCCTTTGGTTTTTTGCTGCTACTTTCTCATGCTATTAAGTTACCTCTAAAACAACCACACAGAAAAGGAAGCTAAAGCAAAATAGCCCAAAGATAAAAAGGAACTTCCTCCTCCCACAAAAACAAAATTATTTATGGTTCAGGAAAATTAATTCATTAAAAGCACCGACTCCATTGGTTTAATGAAGCACAAGGATAAGAGAATGCAAATATTATACACATCAGACCTTCTGGCTTATAAAGACATACTATTGGTGAAGCTACTAAATGAACAAATCGTAAGGAGTAAGGAAATTTTTGAGCAAGAGTAATTCTACTGAATCAGACAAGCAGAGAATAGAATATGACATTTCAAACATATTCTAATTCCAGCGCTTGCCAGCATCACAGGAGTTAGCTGGAGCATACGTGACTAGCTATAACTCTTGTGTAACTGTGATGTACTTATGAATTTTTCAACACAGATTTGAGAGAGCTCTACATTCCTTTGTTTTTGCAGCCTTCTTAAGCTAGGATGCCACACAGAAATCCAGTAAGACTAACAGCCAAGAAGCAAGAAAAACACAAGTATGTTTTTGTCCTATGTTATTAAGAAAATCAGCAAAAACCCTATAAAACAGTGACAATTTATAGTTGAAAAGGGATTTCTGTAGTTACTCTTCAAACTACACCTCCTTTTCCCAAGTCACCGATGGAATCTAATTCAGCATGGTTTCTTTTATTCCCTCAAAAGACCCCACCTTTAAGCAGATTCAGTTCCATCATAAATGTTGCTATTTGCCTGATGTGTGTATATTAGAGATGACACAAAAGGATAACTCAGATATCAGTTTCTCCAAAACTTCATTCAAATAGTCAGATATATTTTGAATTAAACTGTGACCTCACCAGTCAGACAAATGAACAATTTCTTCCTTAAGTAACTGCACTGGCTTCAAGCCCTCACAAGCCAGATGATAACCCAAACTGAGGCAGACACAGAGTCTCTTTCTGAGAAAACAGTGATGAATTTGCATTCATTGAGGCTCCGAGTTGTTAAAACATACTGCTGTACACTGTGGCTTGGTTCTGAGTTACACCTGTCTCTGATAAATAATCTACAGTAACATATGCTGTAGGATATATAGAACTGAACTAATTCCAGAACAAACGCTTGGTAAAAGAGAGTTTCAGATCTGTAACCCCATGTATGATGCTTTCTGCAAACCCCACTGCACATCTGACTGAAGACAGCACAGACACTCTCTTCAGCTCAGACAGGCCAAAGCAGAAAACAAAGAGACCTTCATGCTGCTCAGCAAACTGGGGAATTTAGCACAGCTACTCTCTGTTATCACACTACATCTAAAATATGAATGGCTATTTCTTTTCTCACTTTTTAGTGGGGGGGAAAAAAAAGGCATCATTACTTTTCCAGTTACTACCTAGCCACCTGTGTTAACTCTAACACAGGGCTCTTGGGACTATTAGCTAAGACAGTGTTTCAATGTCTCATGGCTGTTGGAACTGTAACATACCCTTAATCATAAAATATGTTGACTAATGTTGATTTTGTTTCAACACTTCTCAACAAAAACTGATATATTGAAACTACTATTACAAACATTCAACAGAACTTCAACTGTCAGAGTTGCTTCATTTGTCATACTCATCTAGCAGATTTCAAAAATTATGAAAAGCAGAATAAACCAACCGAAATATGAAGGCAGATCAGGAACTCACAATTTTATGGTGATACTCAATGAAATATAAATGGTGAGAGTAATGGCAAGGGTTGCCTATTTAAATAGGTCCTTACTGAGTATGTTTTGAAAAGTTTTGGAATAGGTATAAGGTTTTTCCACAGATACTACTATATAAAGCTATACTTAAATCAGAGTGTAGGAAGCTAATGCCCAGACATCTTACCACAGTGTTGTCATCTGTAGTCAGAGTTATGTGACATACCAAAATCTTCTGCTATCCTTAGCTTTCTCATTTAAAATATTCATTCAGTGAAAATGAAATAAAATTTAAAAAAAAACCCAGAAATTATATTACTTATTTCTGCAGCACTCATGCACCTGTATAATATAAGGTTTAATATGTTGTATTTAATATTATTTTTTTTAAAAAAAAATCTCTGTATTTTATGGAAGTTACAACCCACAACAGTAGAATATTGAATAAAAAGACATATGGGCCCTTCAAAGCTGTCTGAGTGAAAAAGCTGAAGTGCATCCTAGATTGAGTAGTTGTACCAGACAACACAAGTAAAAGAAAATATAGCCTCACTGAACATTGGACCTTGCTCTTCAGTGGCCCAAAGGAACATTATAAATTACAGTCTTTGAACATGGTATTGTTTTAAGGGACTTTATCAATAGCTGCATTGCTCTCAGCTTTCAGAGTGCTCCTTGGTATAAAAATTGAAGAATTGAGCCCAAAGAATTGCATTACTCACACTGACAAAGAAACTTGGCCTTTCTGCTCTGGAGAACAGTAGCAAAGAGTCACAATCTCTCATAAATTTTTGTATGACAAAATTCTATCTTCTAGTAATTTCAGCAGTCTCTTTGGATTATTAAGCTTCCTAGGGTCACTCGTGCCACAGGAGCATCAAACATCCTTGGAGAAGTCTCTGTGAGGTTCTCAATTACAAGTCCAGTTTCTGAATACTGAAAACTCTGGAGCAATAAAAAATGTGATCTTTACAAATCCTCATTTAAGTTCACAAGAAATGTAAATTAAATTCACAAGTTGTTTTATAAAGAATAAAGGTCATTAAGACCTTAAAGTAAACCAACCACAACAAAAATCTCTAGCCCACAACAGTGGTTCTGAAAGTATCTCAAAGTGATTTAGCAAAAACAGTTAATGAAGCAACAAGCTCCCCCATGAAGGCTGAGCTATTTACAGACTCTCAAGCCAACCCTCAATCCATCTAAACCACACTACAACATCAAGTGGCTAATATATAAAAGGAAACAAAATATTTGGTGTAGATCAGGAGTTCATATCTAGAAATACACCTTTTAGGGAGAACCACTGAACTCTTTGACCAGGAAGCATGAGAAGCATCCCAAATTAGCCACTGGATTTTAATCTGCAGTCCATTTCAGACACCAAGATAAAAGCAACTCAGTTTTGAGGCACAAACATCTTTTCTTTTTCATCAAAAAGCTTTGAAAGGGGTACAAAAAAAAACCAACAGTCAATAAAAGCACCCAGCAAAGCATGCCGGAAGTTGCAACATTATCTTATTTCTCCTTCATAAATAACTACTAGTTACTTATCAGTTTTAAACAAACATGTACATTATATTCAGAGGATGACAGGTTTTCTTTTGTAAAGGATGGTTAGGAAGAAACTAGTAAATAATATACATTTCTTCCCCTTTCCTCTGACATAATTGCTCAGAGGCCATAGGTTGCACCACCTTTTGAAGAAGTAAAAAGTATAAAGGTATACATTTAATATCATGTTTTTTATCTGAGAATATTACTGAGGAAACTAATTTCAGAAAAAGCAGTTTCTGCCAAAGCAGAGGTTAAAAATAGCCACAAAATACTACACAGATGGCTCAACAGATCTAACATACTGCTGTGCAGAGACACAGATTAGTCTACCTCTAGGACACTGCTCTTTTCAATAGGCGTATCTTTGGATACATGCAGAAGAACAAGAATTGTGGGGGTGAAGAAGAATGAGATTCATTTTTTTCAACCCTCTCAGTGTCTTTTTATAACACTATGTTGAGCTCTACTGCAGCTTTTGAAAACTGAGGGTTGTACTCTGCATACACAATCTGAACAAAGAGCAAGACAAAAGGAGCATAATGGCAGCCTCCTACTCCGAACACCTCCTCGCTCTGTCAAGAAGGAAAAGACAAATTAAAAAAAAAACACCTCAACTCTAAATACAAACAAATCCTTGGGATATAAACAGGTTTTTTCCCCTCCTTTTCTCCTCCCTGTTGAAGACTCCTAGACACTCAAGAGACTGGAGAACTTAGTCTTCTTATTCTTCCAAGCCTTGTAAAGACAGCTTTGGTGCTGAAAGCACAACTTCTCAGCTAGAACAAAATGCTCAGAGTAGCTAAGGAAAAAAATGCTCTCTAGCCCATTCTGTCACCCATTTTGAAAGTTATCCCTCTTCAGCAAGCAAGTTTGAATCTTATGCTCCCTGTCAATAGGTAGGCTCTGTTTCTAAAAGGGTTAAAATAATTTTCTGTTTCTTTTCAGGAAATACAGGATTTGCTGATGTATATCTTTCCTCTATGATGGAGAACCCACAGAAAAATTATACCCTTTCAATCCCCCCCAAAGAAATGAACCTTGATCTCAATGCAAGTGAAGCATACGAGGCACAGCTGTGAAGGGCAGTTGGCCATTTCATGAAGATTACCATTGATTCTGTAAAAAAAAAGGGAATCAAGGGCACTGTTTTGTGAGCAGAAAGGAAACAAACAGTCAAAATCTCAGCTACAGTAAGTTAGAAATTACAGTAGCAGAAATACTAAATTTTAAATAGAAGACTGATATAAAATACTAAATTTAAAAAGGACACTATTCTTTTTGCAGCTGAGATCAGTGCCCATGAACCTCAGAGTACCAGACACAGCTTCTTTGAAATACCTAACGATAAGGTGATGAATTCCTGACAATGATTATGTTTGCTTAGTTTTGCTGTAGCCTTCTGCCCAAGATTTCATGCTGTCCTCCACCATCCCTAAAAGCTTTTGGCTGAGGAAACCAGAGACTGAACTCACTCAGGTACATTTAGCACACACCACATTGCATATGAGAAGTTTGGGACTCTCATGCTAGTCAATACTGTTCTGTTGGGTCTGGCTGAGCTGGAGTTCATTTCCCCATAGCAGCCCTCACAGTGCTGTGCTTTGCACTGGCAGCTAGAAAGGTGTTGAAAACACAGCAGTGTTTTGGCTACTGCTGAGCGGTGCTGGCACAGCATCAGTGCTGTAGCACTCCCTCCCCAACTGAGAGCAAGATCCTGGGAGGGGACACAGGCAGGCCAGCTGACCCAAAGGGGTATTCCATACCATGTGACGTCAGCTCAGATATAAAAGCTAAGGAAAGGAGGAGGAAAGGGTGGCATTTGTTGTTTGCAATGTTTGCCTGCATGCCGAAGCTCTCTGCTTCCCGGAACATGGCCAGACATTGCTTGCTAATGGGAATAGAGTGCAAACTTTCCCTTTTTGCTTTAGTAAACTGCTTTATCTCAACCTGTGAGATCTTGTTCTCTCTCCCCTGTCCATCTGGGAAGGGGAGTGAGAGAGTGGCTTTGTGGTCACCTGGTATCCAGCCAAGGTCAACCCACTACAGGCTACATAGCTCCATAAGAGCATCCTCTCTTTTCCAAAGTCTGATGACTGGCAACACACCTTAATCAGGATTTCTTCAGGAATAAGGAGAACAGAACAACAGTCTTCTCAAAAAGTAACTGACAAAACCCACTTGGTTATTATAAAGTTTTATGACTAGTGCAAGCATACAGTTTCATCAGTCACATGGCATATAACCTGAACATAGTTCAAGTTGAACACAGAACTAGAACACTGAAAGTTAGTTTTGGGGTGGGTTTTTTAAAGATTATTACAGAATAGCTGCACTGCTCCTGAAGGGTCCTGACAGCAATTCTGGAGCTTGGTAATCATTGCTGTAATATAAGACACATTTTCTTATGAAAAACTAAAAATTAACACTGTGGCTCCAAGTCACCAAACACTTTTATAAACAGAGACCTGACATTCGAAAAAAAGGGGGTTTTATACTAATTTGAACCTGACTAAACTAGGCTTCTTAAAATTTGAAACACCACCACTCATTACTGCACACAAAGCTGGCATTAAATGCAAAACCTCTACAGCAAGGAAGTAAATTTATTATGGGATTACCAGAATGGAATAAGTGCTTTGAATTATTTATTTTCAACTAACCGTTCAAAGAACTTGAATGAGGCAAAATCCAATAAGTGACCTCATGATTTATGCATGAAGAATACAATTTCAAATCATAATTTATGGCATACTGCACTATAAGAAAAAAAGTTTGTTAACAACTAAAATGACTGAAAGAGTGAGAGAAATCTTGGTTGTATCTGATCTGTCAAAGTAGAATTAGAGAGAAAAAAATATAGTAAAAATACTGGTTCCAGGATCAAGAAAAAATAAACAAAGCTTATTGAGGGAATTATCTTTTTTTCTAACACGATCATAATACAGGTTTTATAGCACTGGCAATCACAACTGGAAATTTACCTTTGTATTTGCTGACCAGCATAAGCTTTTGTTTGGCAATTAGAACACCCAAACAAACAAATAACCCATTACATGGATGGAACCGAAGTTGTATGTGCATTTCTAACACCGGAGCCCCACTCACAATTACTGCCAATATTCTTCTTCAGCACTACTTGGGTAGCAGCACGACATGAAGCCTAAAACCTGAAGCAGACCTGAGAACGGCAGCAGTGCGCTCCAGAGGGTGAACGACCTTAGCGCATCACAGCTGTGGGCGCGCTGCGAATCACCTGTACGGCAGCTGCGAACCGCAGCAGCCCCGCGTCCCGGGGCCAAACTTGTGCGGGGGGAGCCGGCCTAGGGCCAGGGCCGGACCGGGGGCCCGGGGTTCCCCAGCAGCAGGGTCGGGGGGATCTCCGCAGCTCGGCTCGGCTCGCCCCCCTGCGCCGCAGCCTCATCACTTCACACCCGGCAAAACATCCGACAGCATCCCTGCGCCTGCCGAGCACGACCCGCATGCGGACACCCCCGGGCGGGAGCGCCGGCACCGCCCGCGGGATGCTCCCGGTACCCGCGGGATGCTGCCGGTACCCACAGGATGCTCCCGGTACCCTCGGGATGCTGCCGGTACCCGCGGGATGCTCCTTGAACCCACAGGATGCTCCCGGTACCCGCGAGATGCTCCCGGTACCCTCAGGATGTTCCCGGTACCCTCAGGATGTTCCCGGTACCCACGGGGCGGCACCTCACGGGCTCCGCGTGTGCCCCTGCAGGGCGGGCACCTCCTGGGGGGATCTCCGCGGGCACCGCGGCATCCGCACTGACCTTTCTGCTGGCGGAAGGACTGGATGGAGCCCGAGTGGTGGACCATCGCGGCGGAGAGCAGCCCGCGGGCGGCGCGGCCCGGCCCGGCCCGGTCCGCCGCGCAGCGGAGGCCGAGGGAATGGCGCCGGCAGCAGCCGGGCGGGGACGGGAGGGGACAGGAGACGGGAGGAGAGGCGAGGAGACGGGAGGAGAGGCGGCAACGCGGAGCCCTCGGCGGCGAGGGGCGGGCGCGGAGCCGCTGGCGGTCCCTGCGCTGCTGCCCGGGGCTTGGCTCGGTCCGAGCGGTGCGGGGCGCGCTTATTGCCCTGCCGATTGCTCTGCCTAGTGCCCTGCTTACTGCCCTATTGCCCTGCTTACTGCTCTGCCTATTGCCCTGCTT
Source organism: Anabacerthia variegaticeps (assembly GCA_035583185.1). Taxonomy (NCBI): domain Eukaryota; kingdom Metazoa; phylum Chordata; class Aves; order Passeriformes; family Furnariidae; genus Anabacerthia; species Anabacerthia variegaticeps. The sequence goes on from JAWWEW010000165.1 coordinate 264,028, forward strand.
ACTGCCCTGCCGATTGTCCTACCTAGTGTCCTGCCCTCCCGCATCCTCCGCTGCCCGCAGGTGTTCCTGCTGAGGCGAAGGGCAGAGAGGTAAGGACTGCACCTCCTTTACACGGGAGCAGATGCATTTACGGCTCAGCATTGAGTTGTGTTTGTATTGCATTGCCTCCAGCCCCGGCACAGCATCACCTCCCTGAGTTGCGTTACCAGCTTCTTTTTTTTAATTAATTATTTTATTTTATTTTTACTGGAGGTAGCTTTTTACAAAAAGACACTACATTGCACATTCAAGCCTGATACGGCCCATGCTATTTATAATTTCCCCTTTCTCCACAGTGCATGCCAAGAGGCTCATTCCAGGTGATAGACAATTCGAACTTAAGAGGTTTTTATTTCTTTCCTTGTCTCTCTCTGCCCACGTTATTCTCTCTGGACTCTGAGAGTAAGTTTTAGGATAGAAAAAATCAATTCTCGTTGAATATTTTAGGTTTAATTCTTCTGCAACAATTATCTAGTATTTTGATCTCCTCCATTCAGTCCACCCTGCATCTAGCAGGATCTCTCCCTTCTCCATTTAGGGATACACACATTGTTTACTCAACAGAAGTTAACTCAATCACGTATTGTAACCTGTGCAGCTAGCACAAAGTACAGCATTCCTTCAAAGTTTGTGGTTTTATTTATGTGCTAGATGTACAAGAGATTTCCTCTGATGGTAAAGCAAAGTCAGAAGTTCCCCATACCTGACTGGGGCTTGTAGTACACCATCTGCTTAAAAGATTATATAATTGCCACCCCTTACTACAGGCCACTCTGTACTATAAAGTTGTACTACTTT
>JAWWEW010000165.1:264964-275118 GCA_035583185.1 Anabacerthia variegaticeps
ACACCATCTGCTTAAAAGATTATATAATTGCCACCCCTTACTACAGGCCACTCTGTACTATAAAGTTGTACTACTTTGTCTGTATTAATGCAGTTAAACAACCAGAATGGATACACACTTTTCATTCTAATATAAGACTGGTTTTCCCCCATGAAAAAATATGAAACAATCATATATAAATCTATACATCCATGCATGAACTCTTACAGATAGATAGGCAAAATAAAAATCACGTCCTAACTGGTGAGCTATTCTCCAGCACTTTTCTCTAGAGTAGAACAGATATTGCTCTTATATAACACACAGCTGACACATCCCATTGATACCATAAGGGAAAAAAATGAACTTACCTCCTCGGGATTGCTGACCAAATTTTGCGTTTGTTTGGAACATTTGCAGAAGGGTTATTTCAGTTAGTTTAGGGAAAGATGCAGAAGCTATAGTGCTGTGTATCCTACTCATTTCTCATTCTCTGGTGGCTCTCTGCACACTGGAGATAATAGATGAGGCATTCCTCTGCACTCCTGCAATTTCAGGAAAACTGCTGGGAACAGCTCTTTCCTGCTGAGAGACAGCACTATAGATGTTGCATGGCAGAATAAGTCAGCCAGGCTGACTCTTGCTGATCAACAAGTGCTGGCAAACTGGAAGCAAGGCAAAAGAAGAGATAGAATTAAGTCCTTGTTTACTTTCAAGTTTTACTGTAGACATTAGAATGGATTCTTAGGAGTTGAAACCAAACCTGTACCCTGCAGCGGAGAGTGACCAGGGGGAAAAAAAAAAAAAAAAAGAGTACAATAAAATCTATAAAACTTAGCAGTTAATAATCATATGCAGTCTGCAAATTGCAATTGTAGTTCTTCCACTGCAGTGGTCTAAACCTTTGTTGTGTTCTAGGGCAGATTTATTGCTTTGAGAAACCTTGGCTGATACCTTTTGACTTGCAGGTGAAGTAGAAGAGCAGCATACATCATGCTGCTCCTCTTACCACAGCAAAACAAAAGAGGGCCATTGCCAGGTCTGCAATGATAATAATCTACGAAACACAGAGGGGAAGAAAAGGTGATAAGTAAAATTACAGCCAGAAAAGTTTATCACACTCATTTGTGGAAAAGAGGCTGCCAGCTGCAGGGTACTCACGTCTAGTTTCTGGTCCACAATCCTCCCTGAAGAGTTATGGAATTCCTGAATTCAAGCAGATTCAACTGACACTATTAATGCACAGAACAATGGGAAGAGAAAGCCAGAAATGCTGCTCGGAAACCCTGAAGAGGAATTAAATTCTGAGACCAGAAGACAGTTATTTTGCTACTTGTTTTTTAAATAACAAAGCTCTATTTTTAACAGTAGGTGGCATGTATGTATGAAACTGCAGACACAACAGCTGGGGCTAAGGTCTGCAAAGAGAACAAAAAATATCTCTACAAAGGTATTTTAAATTAAATCCTTCACACTATCAACTGACTAAGCTCGATAACTGGAAAATGAGATCCTACGAGGATCTGGAAATCTAATTCTTTTGTAAATAAGGAGAGATTGGTCCAGTTCAAAGGTATTTTTAGAGTGCAGATAACAGAACAATTAAAAATTGATGGCTAAAATATGTAGGAAATGCATACTTGCCTAGGCTTCATATGCACAGGCTACATTGGCTCTGAAGCTTACTGAATTAAAATCTGCCATCACACTCACTGTCTAATGAATACCCTATCTTTTGAAATAATTAGTTATATTAAGCCAAATCTCATATTTAATTTTTTTCTAAAACAGATGAAGGCTCTGGAGAGATCAGGATCAAACAGAACTAGACTAAAATCTTCTATCTCTACAAATCAACAGAAACAAAATAATGACTAAAAAGCTTAAGGTTGATCTCATTGAGTTTTTACTTAAGTTTTAAGTATGTAGTTTTGACATTAGGATTAATTCCCTTTGATAGATAGACATGCCTTTTTCATGGGCTAGAATCTTTGTCAGAAGAGATTAGAAAATAAGATTTGCTGTTTTGGTTTCGCTTTGTAACACATGTAGCTCTATGCATATCTGTATTGCTTGAGATCTGTAAACATTTTGAATTACAAGAACAGGAGGACTGAGTTGTTTTGCTATGAGAGAAAGGTGTTTTAAATTAAATTTTCTTCCTCCATAGTGTTTGCAGAAAGTCTCAAGAAATAGAACCTTAAATTAAAACCTAATTAGTCTGTGATGTGTTTTATGCTAATTATTTCCATGAGAAATACAGCCACCTCAAAAGTTAACTATAGCCAGCTGTTAACTATTGTCCAGAAAGAAAACTAAACTTATTCCAAACCAAACTCATGAGGTTCAGTGAGTGTAATATTCACACCTGGAAAATCCCCCTACATCAATTCAGGCTGAGCAGCAGCTCCAGTGGAAAGGACCTTAAGCTTACAGGAAGCACCAGCTTGAACACCAGCCAGCTGAGCACTTGCATGACAAATGAAGAAACCTTAGGAGAAATGTAGCTGGCAGATCAAGGGGCTTTTAATGCCCTTTAGATGTGATTGTAGCTGCACCTGCAATTTTGTGTCTAGCTTTCCCACTTCATATCGACTCAATTCAGGAAAGGTGCTGGAAAATTGGAAAATGTCCATAAAGGAACTGCCCAAGAGTGTCAGGGGTCCACAATATATAAGCTGTGAGAAGCTGAAGAAACTGGGTTTATTTAATCTGAAAAATAAGGAGTTCCAGCAGCCTACAACTATGTGGAAATCACTTGCAAAGATTACAGTGCTAAAATCTTTTAAGTGGCAAATGATCTGATTAGTGACAATAGCCACACATGATGACATGGGAGATCCAGACTGAGCTCTAAGAATCAGTTTTCACAACATTGGTAATACAGCATCAGAACGTGTTACTCAAAAGAGGTGAAATATCTGTCCTTGAAGGTTTTCATACTTTGCCTTGACTAAGCTGTGTCTGACCCAGTTTGATGTGGCATTGGTAAAGCTTCAGAACAGGAGGTATCTGCAATGGTTATAATAAAGGATGTAACAAAAAGCACATGCAAGGGGGTTGGAACCACATTCGTTCAAACCAGGAGGCAGACACACAATTGTGAATTTTAATCAAATTAAACTATAAAGTTAATTTTTTTCATATCTGCAATGAAAGATTTTGTTGAATATATGCTTATGCAGCATGCCTAAGGAAAAAATAGCAAGATAATATTAAATATACCTTCTCAAACATACCAATTTCTAAAATTCTTGCAAAATAGAATTTCTAGTCAGTGTGCAAGAAAATTTTTGAGACAGGGTGAGTCCATCTCTTTCAAAAAGGGCTGTTCTGTGCTATTAAAGCTCTGAAATGCAAAATTCATCTTGTTCAATATTTGCAGTAAAATTGTTTGCAAATGTTCTGATCTTACTGAAAACAGTGAGAATTTTGCCACAGACACTAGCACAGCAAGGAGGCCCTTCATTATCTCTCATGAAGCTGTCAGTCACTGTGGAGAAAGCCTAGAAATCAGACTATGGGGCATGCTAAAGTGTAGTAGATGAATTGAAGATTGAACATTTCTATAAAGATTTTACTTAGTGTTGCTAAGATACTAACTCTTGAAATCTCACTATTTCCATATTTTAATATTTAATTTCTATGGTAATTTAAGAGACATTTTCTCTCGATAGAGATAGAATTTTCTTATATCCATGGAACTGGCTGTGTTTTCTGACTGATATAAAGGGTCTGGGACTCAATTCTGTGGCTCGCTGCAATTGCATCCTTACTTTTAAGCTTGTGCTGTATAGGTCATGTTTGTATCCTGATAATTTCTCTGAATAGCAGTTTTGCCATTGATTTGCCCAGGTAACATAAGAAACAGAAAGAAACTTACAGTTTGTATGTTTATTAAAATTTAATTTCTCTCAGCACAAAAGCTCAATTCTGTTGTAATATACTTGGATCAAATGCCAAACTAGAATGCTAAGGAGTTCCTCATTCTTCTGCCTCTTATACACTGGAATCCTTGGAACAGACCTACACAGAACTGAAAAGATGGTTGAAATGTCTGTTGCTAAAAAACCCTTTGCTAGTAATACAAAGAGATTATAAAAGAAAGCACTAACATCAAGAAACAGGTGAAGAGGGAAAACCAGAATTATAAAAGCAGTATCCAATTTACATGCCTATAGACATTTTCCAGGTAGCCAAACTTTTGTATTGGCATATTTTTCTTTTCTATTATAGATTTCAGTTTTCTTATTTCACATTTTACGTGAAACAAAGAGCAAGAAAGATTATTCTTATCCAACTCTGCAGTACCAGCTACCAAACTGCCACGATATAATTCTATTTCTGATTAGCAGCCTAATTTGTCAAGTAAAGCAGAAAATAATCAGCTAGACTAAAAGAAATCACTATCAGTGATGAAACTATTCATCATCTAATTCATGTTTTCACTTTATAGACCTATTCTGCAAATGTGTGCATTGTTTCTTAGCACAAGGAGCTCCAAGAGTGACAGTGAAAGATACTTTTAGAAACATTAACATAGTCCTTAGCTGTATAGTCTGAATTTGTAGTTAAAAAAAAAAAAGCCACCATTTAGGCACTTTTTCCTAGATATACTATTGTCTCCTGGGTCATCACCTCACTGTTTAGAGATTAACCCTCTATTGCTGCTTAGTGCAATTCTGACAGCCAAGTCTTTCATCGCCTTCAAGCTAGTTCAGTGTAGAACCCCTTAGTTCTCACTATTGGTATTTCTTTGGCCATGTATCTGCTCTTTTTCCCAGCTACATTTTTGACCACCTCTATCCCACAAAAAACAAACCAAACCCAAACAAAACAACAACAACTAATAAAAGGAGCATCAAGAAAACTCCTATCTTGATGTCATTAGACTATTTCCATACTTTCTACACAAAGCTAGATGGAAAATGTATGGCAAGAGTATGTGAGCTTGACAGGTTATTTCCACATGAGGGAGAAGTGAAATTAATTGATATGGTTTGCTCAGAAAAGACAATTTTTCCTGCCATGCATTTCTTCCCAGAACTCAAAACAGCAAAGTCCAAGTCTGCAGGCAAAAGTGCTAGGATTACAGTAATACAATCAAAATAGTTCAACAAAAACAGTAGGCTGTCCTTCTGGCAGTATCTGGTGCAGGGTGTAATGTCACTGCATAACAATGTCAGACCTTTCCTTTCCAACTTGTGTAAAACACTGAAGTTCAGATATGGTAATTTGAGATTTAGCTCACTGGATTCTTTGTTGCCCAACCTGCCATCTTCCCAAAGGGAAAGGAACTACTGAGAATTACTTCAAAGGTGGCTACTTCTTCACTGCAGCATCCTCAATGAAATCGTAATGGGATGTTTGAACTGGTATTTTCACAGAAACTTCTCTTCAGCATCACACTCACATGCAGCTTTGGTCCTATTTCCTGTTATCTTACAAGATTTCTTCATGAGTGAGAAACCCCACTGTATCGAAAAACCTTCTAGAAGAGTTTACTTTGAGGAGATTAGGGTTCCTTTGCTTAAGGAAGCTTTTCTGCCTGGAACAAGGCATCTTTCCCAGAGACAGCTTTAGATGTCTTCTCCTCCTGCATTCCAGAGAATGGGTATGAGAGAGGGTAATCTCCTTCAGACCTATCTGAAGGCCCTGCAGGGTGGGGCACGGGGATGATAAAGCCCTGAGAAGAACAGGAGGTGTGTCTTTCTTAGACCTGGCGCAGCTTTGTGCCGAGATGTTAAGTGTTCTCGACTTTGGGAATAAATTCTCCTAAATCTTTCCACTGCCTCGTGTTTTGGGGGTACCTGCATGCCTTTGACCCTCACACCAGTGCCGGGTGCAATGTCCTCATTCCAGCTCTCCATTAGAAGTATGGCATGTACTTGGTCTGACAGTGGCATCTTATGAATGGATGCCAAAGATGTGAGCTGCAAGCCCACACCCGTGTTTCCCACACATCAATCACCTCCCCATCATTTACAAAGAACACGCTGAGGTGAGGTTATCCCAGCCCACAGACTTCTGCCTTCCACCACCACAGAGCTTGCCTGCTGGGCTGTACCAGGTGAGCTCTCACAAGGCTCATGCCTTGTAGCATTAATGCTCTAGACTGTGCTTTGCAGTGAGATTAACATGGTGCCACCTGCCCTAGCAGTCTTATACTCTGACCTGTGAACAACTGTACTATTGCACAACAAGAAAATAAACAATAGTAATATTGCAGATGCTTTTTTAGAAAATTTTTCTCTATGAGTGTCCTTAATATCCCATCCAAGTGCAATAATGTGGGATTTCTTTAAAAAAAGTATTTTTTTTTATCATAGGGCAAAAGTACAATGCTCTGTTCCATAACTGAGTATTTTATGTAGATTTTCAAAATACTTTAGATGATGTACAAGTGGGGTAAGATTTTCAAATGTAATTGTGATTACAAATTGCTTTTAATTTCGTCATGGTTTATCAACATCTCTGAAAATTCCAAATAATTAAAAAAGCTTATGTATTTCTGTTTCAAAGATTCATGAAGAAAAAAAAATGTTACAAAATGTAGATACAGTTTTGTTACATTTGCAACCCAGAAAGTCAAAGCAATGAAACACTGCATAACTCAGAAACTATTTGACATCAGGAAGGGAATGATGGGAGAGGAGCACTTTCTTTGTCTATAAAGACTACACTAATTTAATGGCATTGTCAAAGACTCCCTATGAGCTAAAAGGACTCAAAACAGCTGTGAATTAATTTGAAAAGATACCTAGATTACACTTTGTTCCTGTACACACACATATAGCCTGTTAGTCTGTAAAAATATGGATTACCCTTAGAAGATACATTTATTTCAATGCTTCTCACATTGCAGACAATATATTTGTATATATATATCACTCATATCCTGGACAAATAGTAATTACATGCAAATGCTGCACCAAAAAAAAAAATCACCTCTTGGAACACATAGTATATACTGCTAAAGAATAATAAACAAGCGTATGAATGCAGGGACAAATGTAAATCAGGGTTAACCTAAAAACAGATTTCTTGGGTTTTCTCCTCTTCCTTCTTTTTCAATTTAAATTCTTCTTTTCACTTTCATGCGGTGTTGTATTTCCCTAATTTTCTTATCCTGAATCTTTAGCATTTAAAAGATGTCATATATTGAAAAAAACAAGCTGTGTGTGGCCACAGAAACAATAAAAAATGCAGTCAGCATCACATATTTTTAGTTATAGTTTTCTAGAGCATTTCAGTAAAGTAGAGGTTTTATTCTCTGAAGAGGACATTTCTAGCTTAATATCCTCTTTTTTTCCTCTTCTTCTAGATGGAAGTTGGAGAAGTTGTGACAGTGTGCTAACATCAGTGCAAATCATTATTTATTTTTCCTGAGAGAAGAATGGCATTTTTCTTTTAGCTTTTAAAGTAAGATAGAAGGGCACAGAGCATTTTAACATAATATTCTTCAGACAAAGCAAATTGTAAGCAAAGAATTTGTTCTGCCTCCCTTCCCCTAACACTTTTCTGTAAAGGCACCTATGAAATAAGAGTGATGTACTTTCATTTCCCTGTAGCATGAGAACATGAAGGCATACATTAAGAAAACAGGTATTATCTATATGTATATCTATATATATAGTCTATAGACTTTCTGTAGGATGTAAAGTAGGAAAGGCATTCCCTCAGGCTCCTGGGGATTGGCTAAGGGGACCAGTTTGCTGCCAGAGTCCACTTCAAAGAAGAGAGACTTTCAGATTCCAGCCAACTTCAACAGAGAAATGGGGAAATGGATGTTTCTCTCCAACCTAGTTCTTACACTTTGTATTATTAAACCTAATGGGAAATCTGTTACTCTATTGTTTTATAGCTACTGGCTTTTGAGGTGGTTTGGTTTCATAGAGAAGGGTAAGAATGTCTAACAGAATTGGAGTTCAAGATTAGTATAAAAGTTCATAAGGCTTTTGTCTTGCTTTGTTAGGAACAGTTGACCATCTTAATTTCACTGAACACAAATGATAGAATTTGATACTCAAAAATGAACTAGTGAATAGCTGAATATATCATCTGTTTAAATTCAGGCCAAGTTTTCAGTCTTACTTCATCCCACCGGCTACATTCATTTATTTTACCTTGCAGGCACAAATCACAGAAAGCTGTAAGCACTATGTATATCTTCAATTTAAGTATAACAGCTTATTTACCTTTAAGTTGGTAGGACAACTTAGATTCTGCATTTCCAAATCCATTTTTAAAGGGCTTTCATGTGAAATAAATTTAACAGCTACTCAATGCCTGATTCTGTACAACCTGAAGAAAGTGTCAAACCTGTCAAAGTGGAATTGCATTTATTTTAGTGAAGATCATGGCTGTAAATTAAGGTGGTAATAGCACATACACAGACACGGTTTTCAAAGTTTACTTTTTCTGTTTGTGTTAGGTAGGACTCTAGCCAGCCTAAATGTTTAGAAATAGTGGGTTTGTAATGTAAATATTCATGATTATTGTGTTAATATGGAATTATATTGATTAATTACACAATGCTTCATTGTTCTTAGTAAGTTATTTATGTCAGTTACTCTGAAAATACATTTTAAATGTTCTTGTATACGATAGTAGGAATTTTAGCAATTTGATCTCTCAATTTATTTGCATGCATTGGAAAATATATATATGATAGCGCATTCAGAGACATTAGTTATCAGTTCTTTTTCCACGGTTACCATGAAAAGAAAATAGAAAAAAAAATCAGTACATACCTACTTCCTTCTTGTCTGTGGCTTTGTGATTTCACGTGCTCTAAAGTGCTGCAGCAGCCTGTTCAGTGGTGTTCAACAGTTTGCACTGCTCTGTAAGCGAGGGTTGTTCCTGACTAATACTGCTGCAGAAATAACATAAACTGGCGGGCTGTGCTGCTTCTTATTTCAGCAAAAAACATATTCCAGAAATGTTGTGTAAGTGGCACAGTTGCAAGTGTACACTGTGGCACTGGAACCAGATCCTTCAGTTCTCCAAACCCGTGGAGCAGGATACTCAAGGACAGGACCCCAATGCAGAACGTGTAGAGGAAAAGGGGATCACCCAGCAAATGTTCCAATTCCCCCAGCCTGCCTGCATATGGAGAAAGGCAGTAGGTAGGGATCAGCAATTCTACTGTCTCTTTTCAACTTCAGAGACACCATGTCATATTTTTGACTACTTCAGGAAAATGTTTGCCAGATCAATGGCAACACCTAAGTTTCAGGTTCAGTTAACTGGTGTAGCTGAAGCAAGACATGGTGGAACTTAAGACAACAAAAGCTGAGTTGCCTATAGAGAGGAAGCAGGATGACTACAAACTGAACATTCTGAGAGGTAGCACATGTTATTACCCCAAATGAAAACAACAATTGAACCATGAGACCACCATGGGGAGAAGAGATGGACAAGAGGGAATCTTATCAATGCATAAAAATATCTGAAGGGCAAGTGTCAAGAGGATGGGGCCAGACTCTTTTTGGTGGTGCCCAGCAGCAGGACAAGGGGCAACAGACACAAACTCAAACACAGGAGGTTCCATCTAAATATGAGGAAAACCATCTCACTGGGAAGTTGGCAGAGCACTGGAACAGCCTGCCCAGAGATGTGGTGGAGTCTCCTCTGGAGATTCTCAAAACCCACCTGGATATGATCCTGTGCAACCTGCTATAGGTGAACCTGCTTTAGCAGGGGGGTTGTACTAGGTGATTTCCAGAGGTCCCTTCCCACCCCAGCCATTCTGTTATGCTATTAAACCCCCCTATTTTATGCTGTTTGTGGTCTTAAGAAAATGTTTTTCTGACCACTTTTCCAGTCCTCTATCTACAAGTATAATGTTTTTGTGACATGTAATGGTACTTCAGACAAAACCATAATTTCTTACATATATACATAAATATGTATACATATATATAGAGATCAAATTGTGTATGTATGAGACATTTGTCATCCCTCCAAGCAATCTTTCTGTTTATATTACAGAATCACAGAATATGCCAAGTTGGAAGGGACTCACAAAGACCATCGTCTCCAGCTCCTATCCCTGCACAGGACCATCCCCAAGGGTCACACTACGTGCCCAAGAGTATCATCCAGATGCTTCTTGAGCTCTGCCAGCCTTGGGGCTGTGACCACTGCCCTGGGGAGCCTGTTCAGTGCCCAAA
>JAWWEW010000165.1:275218-293514 GCA_035583185.1 Anabacerthia variegaticeps
TGGGCCAGTTGCTCACCCACCACCTGGTGTGTTTATCCAGCTGTGCTGGACATTTGTCCAGAAGGACCCTGTGAGAGGCTGTATTGAAAGCTTTACTGAAATCCCAAAAGATGACATCAACTGGCTTCCCTTGATCAGCTGGGTGGGTTACCTTGTCATGAAAGGAAATCAGGTTTGATAAGCAGGACTTTCCTCTCCTGAAGCCCTGCTGGCTGTGACCAGTGACTGGGCTTTCAGGTGGTTTTCAATATTTGCCAGAATAATCTTCATAACTTTACCAGGCACTGACAAACCTGTAATTTCTGGGATCCTCTTTCTCACCCTTCTTGACCTTGCTTCCACTCAGCATACACCTTCCTTTTCTGCCTTATTTCCAAGAGAAGATCCCTACTCATCCTAGCCAGGTCTCTGCCTCCCCTGCTGGACTTCCACTTCTTGGGAATTTCCTGCTCCTCTACCTGTAGGAGGTGATGTTTGAAAAATAACCAGCTGATTGACCACAACACCTGCAAAAACATTTTCCCAGGGGACCTAATTCCCTGACCAGCCTGAAGTCTGCTCTGCTTGTGTCCAGAGTTGAGGTTTTCCTGGCATTGTTCCTCCATTAATTGGTGTTGTAATGTCAAACAGCCAAAGGAATTAACCCCATCCCAACAAACAGGTGGAATAGATTAATTGCTGCAGTCCCCAGCTGTAACAATTCACATCAATAATGGCTTATTAAGAAAGAAGAGGCTTTTTTCTTTTAATTCATTGATACCATTATTCAAAGTTATCCGTGGCTATTTTTAGTTATATTTGCATTGTAACACTGACATCCACTGGCCAATGTAAAGAGTAGCAGGTTATTTTCCCCTGGATAGAACTTGGTTAATACCTAAACAGATCTATTTAGGAATAAAGTTAATAAAACTGACTGTTTATTGTTCAGTGAAACATTGAATATATTAAAGATTATTGTACTCTGGCACCACACATTTTACATTTAGGGCTAGCCTCCTCAGGTAAGGAGGTAAAGCAAAAATGATAACTAAATCTAACATAGCAGCAAAAGAAAACTAGTCTGAAAATAAATATTTATTAAAAATATTAATGGTGATCAGATATTTATTTATTCTGACGTCATCTGCTTTTTGGTTGACAAGAGAATAATCAAGTAGGATTTCTTGGTATTTTAAAATTGAACTAAATTCTAGATATTGCAGAAAAGATTCCCTTTTTACTGGGGCAAATTTATACCAGTGATAAACAATTATAACAGTCTAATAATACTAGAACATAACAGTATAATAATGCTAAGCATGATAAGCAGCAACAATAACAAATCTTTTATCTGTTGTATGGAGAAGCAGAGGAAGTGCACCCCACTAAAGATCAGCCAATGCATTAAGCTTAGGAGGTTGCAAGAAATGCAGAATTTAATTGTATGAGAAATGAGGTAAAAGTAAAATTTACAGCAAAGAAACGTTAGAAATCCATTTCCTGTTTGCTGATGGCTCATGGAAAAATTCAAAGGAAAAGTTTAAAAAAAATTACTTCAAATTACTTAAAAAGTATAAGGAGTAAAATGTTGCAAAAACTGAATAAGCCTAAGAGAACTAACCTAGCTTCACATCTAGAATTGTCAAGAATGGTTACATAGAGTTAAAGCTTTTCACTGCTCCATTAAAAGTTATATGGCTTTGGCATTCCTTTTTTTCCTTCCCCAGCCCCTCCAAAGAAAAATCCCAGCATGCTCCCTGTAAAACGCCTGTCCTGTTAGGAATGTACACAAATAAAGACAATAATCCCTACTGCTACAAACATTGTGTATCTGGACCTCCTCACTGGACTTAAATGGGAGGACCACCCTGGTGACATGTGACAGGAAAAACGGCAATAACACGCACCAGTTAATCTGGGTGCTGATGAATCGCTCTGCAGGAAAGGAGACACAATGGGAAAAGGGTTTATGCTGCAAAAAGGAGCCTCTGGTCGCAGGAAAAAGCACCAGATGAGAACCTGAGGTAAACCAGGAATGTGACTTGGACGGCTGAACTTTTTTGTGTCTTTCCTATCCGTCCTTCTGTCAGTACTGGAGAAATAAAAAGTGCCAAACAGTGCTCAAGTACAGTGGGAGGAAAATGCTTCCTTGATATCTCCCTGCAACAGCTGCCTGTTTGGACATGACGCACTTGTGGGTTTGATGCTGATGCTCTGTCTGAGATGCACATTTTGGGAAAGGCATCAGGAAGAGGAAGCGCGCTGCAACTGCCTGGAGAGCCTTATATTTATTTCACATCAATCCGTGAATTATTCATCTGAGTTACTCGTGCCGTGGGGTACTTCTTTCACTGTAAACAGACTCAAGCATGAGTGATAAAAATAAAAAGAATTAGCCTGCTCAGAGAACAGCTCACAGATACTGTTCTTCCTCCTTCCCATGGGATCGCTCCCGCTAACTCTGTGCTCGTGTAGCTGTATCCTCTTAGCACCTAGAGTGTTTTATGCCCAGAAATTGATTTATTCCCTGAAAAGGTAAAAGGCAGGACTTGAAGTAGCCCATGAAGTATATCGATGTAGCCTCCCCTACAGGCCTGGAGGGAGAGGACTACACAGATTCCATAGAGGTAGATGACCATAATATGGACACAGATTTTGCAATTGCTAGGTGGGCTGGAAGCAGGCCATTGCTTGTAGAAGGCAGCTGCTGGTAGGACCTAATCCACTTGAGGGTTTTGTGGTTTTGTTTTGTTTTTTAAACAGAAGCTGCTGAAACCAGAAATTACAAATAACTGGAAATAATCCAGTTACAAGTAATTGGAAGGAACAACTTAAAAACTGCATACCATCATGATCCGTGAGTTTTGTCCTCCAGGGATCAACAGGACCCTCTTTTAACAAGCAGTGGAGTAAAGGAGAGAGAAGATATTAAGTGTATTATAATTTTCAAAAACCTCAAATGATTCATTTCTAAGCCTTCCTGGCCTTGGACCTGTCTGTCTGTGTCCTACCCACACCTGGGCATTCAGTCCTAGGTTTGCCTTCCCTTTTCACTGCTTATTAATGGAGCTGCATCTACAGCCACAAATATCATGGGGAAGGTTCTTCCAGAAAGTAAAAGAAATAATTCAAGTCTCTGCTCTCTCCAAGCCCATTTCACACAAATTAAATATATATGTGACCACAGGAGAAGGTATTTGATATCATGTTCTTTCAGCTGGGTGAAAATTTTTGCTGTGATAAACACTTAATAATTGATACAAACCAGTGGCTGCCAGAACAACTTATGTAAGAGAAAAAGGACACATCTGGTAGAGAGGAGACACCTGGAATTTGGGATTCTCTCTGCTCTGTGAGACATAGCACTTCCACTCTCACAGACAGCAAAATAAAGTTAAACTATGTGAATATGTTCTGTAGTTACAAGCAAAAGTTAATTACACACTCACTGACATGCACAAGCCCCTTGTAGTCTGTAAGTCTAAAGAACTGAGACAGATTCCAATACAAAGGCTGTAGTTTACAAAAGTGAAAGACAAAAAGATAGGGTAAGGAAACTATAGGACACTACCTATTAAAAAGGATGAAAAAGAAACTCATTACTTAGGAAAGTAGTTTGGAAAGAAACAGTCATTTAAATCAAACTTCTAAAAGCAATATAAGATTTAACTCTATTTTCCAGTTTCCAAAACTAAATATTTAATTTTTAGAAAAGCATAGATACCTTCTCATACAGGTTCTCTCATCCAGAAATAACTGAGAATTCTTTTAAAATGTAGCAATTTCAGAGATTTCTTGTCCCAATATGTTTCAGTGTGTCACTGCACCATCTCTAAATCCATAAAAAGTAATTAAATTTATAGAACCAAATCAAAGAAATGATACGTTTATGACAAATTATATATTTATCATTATTTAAGATAAATATGAAGCATAATTTATAATTTAAATTGTCCCTTTTGGTTTCTGCCCATCCTATATTTTACACATTCTAAAATGGTCATTTCTGTAGCTGCTCCCCAACACTGGATCTCTACTCATTAATTGGACGAAGGCAGAGTTGGGAAATACAAAAACAACTCAGCATCTACTAGAAACTCACAAGAAATTAATCACCTTAAGAGTATTTCCTTTTCGAGAGACGTCTAAACTGTATCAAATTACCAAAAGTCCTCCACAGATTGGGTTTTTTCCCCTTTGTTCCCCTACTCTTGACTACATGAAACTATTCAAAAAGGAGAAATAAAAGCCCCAGTCTTGTAATCGTGGGGTAGGGACTGACTCACTGCATGGATCAATCCCACTGGAAAGTCAGCTCAAAGGAAAAGAAGTGGATGGCTCTCTGCAATAAATACAGACATTTACATGGAAAGCATTTAAGATATATTTGCTTTGAGCACGTGCCCAAGGTGATATGGTCAAAACCAATGATGTTAAAGATCCAAAAAATTAATGGATGTTGTTTACTCTCATGTGTTCCCTTCTTGATCTCGTCTATGTTACACTTTCAGTAATTTTCAGTAAATCTTCCCATATGTAGATTTGCAAATTTTTTAAAGTGTTGAAACTTCACTGAAGAGATTGATAATATCCATTATCACAATTACAACTTAAATTTACAAGTGCACACCCAAAAGGATAACTGAATCTATTCTCCATCTGTAAACTAATGGTATGAAAATGTGAAACAGGATTTTATTAAAAGAATAGTAATTTAAGTAGAATGGGACTATAATGGTTATTCCAGAATTAATTTTGAGGTAACAGTGTATGATTTAAAACTGGCTTACTCAAGCCAATGATTGTTAGAAATGAAGAAGACTGGCTTGCACAGTGGAGTTATTACTCCTTGAGAGTTTTCTTGTCTCAGTGATTTCTACTCCACTTCTGTCCCCTGCATGGAAAACTGTGACTCTGGTTCAGGGAAAGTGAATGGCTCCTCAGTCTGCTCTTGTGTTTTTCTCATATTTACCATCACTTCAACAGTAGCAACTTATATGAGCACCTTGCTTTATCAACTGGAAACAGAACCACATTGTTATTTCTCTTTATGTACAAGTTCAGTTGTGCTTAAAGGCAAATGTTCTTCTGTACTCTGTATGCATCCTTTTTTTGACTGCACGATTGTCATAATTTTACTAACCTCTGAATTATTTAGCCAATAAGCACAATAAACACAAAAGACAGGTTTTATTGCTGCTTTCTGCCACACAATTTACAGCAGGATATAAAAACATGATATGAATTTAAGAGTTCTATGCTCACTGGTGCTAATGAGAAGTATTACATCCTCTCACTGTATTGCATTGCCATGGATAAAATTGCTGCCTCTGGTTAGCAGGATATTTGGCTCCGTAACAACGATATTTTTCCTCATGGTACCATACACAGAGAGAGAAAAAGTCTTAATTTCAATCATTTTAATTTGGTTCTAAGGAGTCAAAAGATTAACTCCATCATCATAAAACGTATTAAAGCCTCGCTGCAGATGTAGGCCAGGATCATCACCTTGGTGTATTTCCTAATTCTTGTTTCAGTGTTAGGTAAACTGACCTATTTCGCCTAAAGGAGTCCAAAGACCATTCTCTTGGGGAATCTGCCAGAAAGTTCTTTTTATGCAGAAATCTACTGAATGACAATTTATTATTTGAGATATATTAAAAATAGCTCGCAAAACCACATTTAAACCTTTCTACAATATTGTTCCATTATCCAAGAAATAGCATTATAGAATGAAAGAAAACTGTGGAGAATCTTTTCCCCAAAATTTCCCTCGATTTTTCTGTTTAAGTAACATGGTTTTATTTATTCCTTATTGAATAAATTAAAGAGGTAACATTTAGCACCACAATTCCCATACATTCTTTGGACTGACCACCAAAATAGTAGACAGAAATACAAATATTTAAATGTCACTATCTTATCAAAAGGGTCCTCAGAGGGACCTTTGGAGAGAAATCAGTAGAATAAGGTCATGACAACTATTCCCAATACAGCTGTTTATTTCCTCAGGCTGCACCAGTCTCTTCATAGTGTTCTTTACCAACAGCATTTGGGAAATGCCCACTAAAAAAGATTTAATCTCAAACTCTCATGCAAGAAACATCCTTAAAAGTGAACTTAAGGCAAAGAATATAAATCCAAATTTTGTTGTAAGTTCCATGTGCTTCCTAAGGAAAACATCATAAAACCATCAACTTCACAGATGTTCTTCCAATAGTATATGCTGACTAAGAAAAAAAAAAAAAACAATGAAAAAGGGGCCTATAAAGCATCACAAACAGAAGGTTGATTCAGTCAGATATCTCTCCTGACCACGTAGGGAACAAAGGAGTGCCAAAGTTCTCCTGCAGATATCCAAACAAAAGTTCAATAAAGCAAAGAATCTGGTACTGCAACACATCTACCAAAAACAGCTACTGGAAATTGTATTTTCATTTCTCTGACATAAAGGTACACTGGGATCAAAGGCCAGCATGGCTGAGCTGCTCTGCTTGTCCTGCAGAGATGGGATATCAATAGTGAGTCCTATAAAATCAGTTCACATTGAAATGACTCTTTGGAAGCATCACAGTTCATAGCACAGTCAATGAAGACTAGCTTATTGAAGCTAACTAGGAAGAGATAACTTAGAGAACCTCCTGTAGAGAAGAAAATAACATACTGTATTGGTTTTTAAAAGTCTTACAGAAAAGAAACACAAAAAAGCAGAACCTCTTCTTGATTACTCCTATCGCCTTTGAGCAGTTCATTTGGCTCTGGCACTCACTCAATCCAAATTTTTCCAGTATTTCATTTGAAAAGTGCCCCCTATTTAAAAGTGAACCCCAGAGGGTGTTTGCTTGTGCAGTTTTGGTGTCATTTGTAGCATTTACTAGCTGCAATTCCATTCTGAATTTTCTAACAAAGCCTGAACTGAGGTTTTTGAGTAGGAGAAGCATGCTTAAGGAATGCCAGCATGATCAAAGCCTACATTCAGGACAGCTAGAAATAAGCTTGTCTGGATTTAACCATAAGCTAGGGCTTCAAATGGTTGGCATCATAAAAACTGAAGAATGCCTGTTACCAGAGACATCTAAGTCAGATGCAGTCAGTAAATACCTCAATTCATCTGTTCTGAGGCAGAAGAACAAGAGTCTGCTGTGTTCCAGGACACTTTTATACACACTGGCAGAGCATTGTACCCAAATGGAGATACCCTTTCCTCCAGTAGGTAATTTTTAATATAAAATTTGCAAGTCTTTCCTATTATAGTGAGTGTCTCATTTTGGGGGGCTCTCTGGGCAGTGACAGGGTGGGGAAAAAAAAAAAGACCAGATATAGGCATACCATATCCTTCTCTCTAAGTGACATAGGACAAATTAAATTTGGGCCTAAAATAGCGTTTATTTATATCAGCTAGTGATCTGAACATTCTCACCCCCATCATTTCTCAAAACAAAGCCAAAATTAACCTAATTGAAAGACTTCTTGACAATTCTTCCTCTCCAAAGATGTTAATGCTCCTTCATATTCTGGTTGAAATCAGGCCTTGAAGCACCACAATATTTCACACACTAATGACTGGGAGCAGGAAATCATGGAAAACTCATGAGAAAACACATCTGGGAGGTGTACAGGCTCAAATCATGAGATGCTGTACTTTAGGAGAGCTAAAATAAAATTGCTTGTGATTCCCAAGCTGAACCTCAACTACAGAACTCATTTAGAAATAGTCAATGAAAAGAGAGAAAAAAGAACCAGTGAGGCAAACTGTCTGAAAACCAGTTTCAGCATTCCGTGAGACACAGAACTCCAGAGGAAATCTTCCCACATTTTTTCACCTCCTAAATTATTTAAATGAATTATCCAATTGTACTCATTTATTTTTGTTCATGGACTAACGGAATGCTTGAGTTTACTTTAAAACTTCCAAATGAAACAAAAAAAATGTATTTTGAATTTTCACTAGAGGGAGCTCCAGGTTCAGTTATAGCTAAGAAAGGGACCACGTATTGATGGATTTTCACCCAGCTCAGTTTCTCATCATTTCCTTCCCATCTGCCTCTTACTGATAGGCTCTGACATCACAAACCTACTTCACTGCACAACTCCAGCAGTTCCTGCTATGCTTGCCATGTCAGCTTAGAAACTGTAAAGGTAGAACCTCTCCACACAGTGGTGCTATAGGCTTACAGCCCTAGGAATTTCTGAGGATGGAAAATTAAAAGTATAAGTTCAAATTTGATAGATAGATTAGATAGATAGATAGATATATAGATAGATCCAAATTCAGCTCTAAAGTGGTCCTTGACCATATTTCAGATTATAAATCAAAGCTGCACCAGTTTCTGAGTTTTCTCATCCATGAATAATTTTTATGTGTTTTCACCTTTCATATACATATTTTTTTGTATAGCAACTCAAATTCGCTTAATGGTCTTTTTTAATTTCAGTCTTCTTTCTTTTTCACCTTTCTTAGTGATGCTAAGAGATGCCCCACACCCTAAGAGGTACTCTAGGTTTCATTGTGATTGATAAATATAGGAAGACAATTAAAAATGGCATTTTAGCATATGGAGTCAAAGTTACAGCTTCAGAAAAGCTCTATCTGTTGGATCTGAAGGACAAAACAGTTTCTTTTTCTCCTGTTGAATTATGTGTTTATAAATGTAGTCTTTTGTTCTTCAGAGCCTGTGAATTCTAAACTACATCAGAAAGAAACCATGAATGACAGCAAATGACCAGGATAATCCTCAAAATTTAGATTTGCAGGGCTCCACTGGCACAGTAAAAATAGAATAATATTGGTCTTATCATTTTCCATATAATTGATAATTTTTTCTATTATAAAAGCAAGATTCTGACAGCCAGCTGATAGTAAAGAACTATGACTTGGGTGTTTTTTTGCCAGATAAGCACAACCCACCAGATGTATATATTACTCCAAATCTGTCAGGTGTTCAGGTATTTATTATATATTATGAAAAAAAAAATATTTTGTAGGGATTTTCCAAAAT
Organism: Anabacerthia variegaticeps; assembly: GCA_035583185.1. NCBI lineage: Eukaryota > Metazoa > Chordata > Aves > Passeriformes > Furnariidae > Anabacerthia > Anabacerthia variegaticeps. The sequence continues at coordinate 284,200 of JAWWEW010000165.1, forward strand.
ATCCCTATCTTTTAACCCTTGCAGTTTTACTTTTCCCTGCCAAAAAAATTATTATCTAATTTACAAAGTTAGTGGGCACAGGCCATTATTTTTTAATTTTAGCTTGAGATTGTCTGTACTGACAGCACATTGTTGTGTGGCTTATGTGTTTCCATAAGGTGAGATAATCAGTGAATAAAAATTTGAAGTCCTGATCCCATGGACTGTCATTTCTATTTCACATTTAGCTTATTTTTGTGGTAATGTTACCAGATACATTTCACAGCTCAGTAAGAAAATACTTGTAAAAAATCCCAAGATATCACACCATAATGAAGTCATACCCTTTCCTGTATCTCTGAATTTGTTGCTTATGGTATTTGGCACCACGGTTTGAGAAATGTTTGGTTTATTTGAGGACACATATTAGTTTCACATTCCAAAATATGCATATAAAGTTCTATTAACTTAGTGTGAGCTCACAAAAGGACAAAGCAGACACATGAGACTGCAGTGTCACACCTAACTCTTTCATGGAGCTTCTTCAGTCTTTGGTCCTTCCAACCTGTTTATAAAGTAAAACTATTTTATATATATGACTATTATCCTATAGTGATTCAAACCTGGATGAGTATTTTTTGATCCATGATTAAAACATCAGGTTATCTAAGACTGAAATCTTTTTTAACATGACATTTCACTGTCTTCTGTGGACTGAACAGACTTTTGATCCATGCTTTGTAATAAATGTGCCAGGACAACAGCAGAATGCAGGGTTTGCACCATCCAACTGCTTACAAAACTAACTCTCTTGTGGCTCTAATTGGGCTGGGATGCACAGGGCTTTTTATAGAAATGAGAAATTTCAAATATTTGTGTGTTTTAAAAGGGAGAACCCTCTCCCTCCTAAAAACAGACCATGATCTATCTGTTTCTTATGGGGCATGTGACTATTTTGTATAAATACAATTAGGAAAAAGCAGAACGTTGCCCTTCGTGCCAGAATTGTTTAGAAATTTGATTCTGTGAAAGTTGTCTGTTTTTTTCACCCAATATTGATTTGACCAAACACTTTTCCAACTGGTAGCAGTAGCCCACAAGGGAAAAATCTCAGTGCAACATAAGAAGTAGCCTTTAACAAAGCACCAAACAAGTCCCCACCTCATGCCCTTGTAAAAAGTCTCTCTCCATCTCTCTTGTAGCCCTTTTAGGTACTGAGAGGGACTGTAAAGTCTCCCCAGAGCCTTCTCTTCTCCAGGCTGAACAACCCCAACTCTCTCAGCCTGTCTTCATCTGCATGTTCACATTTCCATGGTCAGCTCCTGCACAGCTAAATAAAGGAGATGCAGTACAGGAAAACAATAAAACTTGCACCTGCCCTTTGGAGGCACTATCTGATACTCTGATACTGCTTGAAATGCTCAATTCCACCTCACCTTCCTTCATTTCCAGCCCACCTCAACCCATGCATTTATTGCACCATAAAGATGCAGCTCTATTGGTTTCTTTTCTGGCAGACTAGCTTTTTTTATCTGAAGTCATGTATTTCATTTGGACAGTTCAAAGCAGGAGATCCCCCAGACAATTAATTTGTTTTAAAAGGATATGAAAGGCTCTAATAAACTATGTGAATTAAAGAAAAAAAATTTAAAAAAGGACATTTCAACAACCAAAATTCTCATTCTGTTTTCTCTCCAGTAGAAGTACACTCTAGCTGGACAATAAACATATTTACCATCTCAGCATCTAAAGCATATAGATTAACTGCCTTAAAAATTTAGATGTAGACAATAAAACCTCATGTAGCTTCAAACTGAAAGCTACTTTTTGATACGGATATAAGCATTTCTTAATTACAAATTTACATTTTATAATATATTTATGCTGACCCATTTTTTCATCAAAGAACATGCATTTGAAACACTGGTCAAATTTAGCTGGTTTACATGTTCTTTCATTTCAGTGTATACAGGATTATTACTTCAGTTTTCTGTTTTGTTCTTGGCAATAAATAATAAATTAAAAAAAACTCCGAGTGATACACTGATCAATGCAAATACAGTCCAATGATGAGAATAGTTGGAGTCCATCCAGCATAAAATCTAAGCCATCCATGTGTGTGATCACTATAACACCCATGCAGCTGGTGAAGCAATATTTGTACAATAATTTTAAGACTAAGTTTAAGCAACCAGTTAACCTGATTTATAACAATTGCTTTCTGGTTAAATCAACAGTTATGCTATGGTAAATGCAGTCAGGCTGGCTCTTGCTTTCTTTAATATATTTTCTGATGAAGACCCAGATATTGTCCACAATCTGTTCAGGCAGCAAAGCAAAATACAAAATCACTGCTATTACTTCTCAGATTTTATATAAAACTAAGAAAAAACCTGGAAAAATATTCATGAGGATTTTACAGTGAAAACTCAAACTTGACATCTCAGAGTCTGAAGTAATTTAATTTATGAAATTTAGTAATAAAAGTTTTTTTTAAATTGTTACTCTAGAATGCTGTAAGGAATAAATGGTATAATATGTTTCCAGGATACCAGACAAAGCTTCCTACATTTTCAGTATTTAAGCCAAATGTGTGCCCTGAAACCACACAAAGCATATAGCAACATATGGATCATTTTTTTCCACAGGAATTGCATAATATGTGTGGGCACAGTCTCCCACCAGAGAAGCTGAAGCACTTTGAGGGAGTCCATTAGGTAATCTAACAGGTTTTCTTATTCAGCTGGCATGCTGAACACCAAGAACATTGCATAATCACCATAAGCAATTAGCAGCTACGAAGTAGGTGAAACAGGAAAATTTTACTAAACAAAACACTGATTGCAGCAATTTCATTGGACCAGGACATCAGATGGGTGGAGAACATGCCCTGTGCACCGGGCCTCAGGAGATCTGGGCTTGCTTAGCCTGGAGAAGAGATGGTTTTGGAGACACCCAAAAGCAGCCCTGGGCACCTATGAGAAGGTTACTGAAAAATTGAGTCAGGCTCTTTGTGAAGGTGCATGGAAGAAGGACAAAACACAAGCTTCAAATGAGAGAGTTTTAGGTTGGGTGTCCCCAGGAGAACAGTCAGGTGGTGGCATAGGTTGCCCAAAGGGGCTCTCATCACTGGAGCAATTCAGGGCATGCCAACATCAGCTTGGACCACCAACCCCCCCAGGACCCTGCCAGCTACAGTACTCAGACTCCAAGGAATGTCTTTAATAAATATATTCAAACTTGATAGATAAGAGTTTCATGTAATCTGAGTGAAAACAATCCAAATGCAAGAACTTAAGGCTAATGTCAGCACATGTTTAGAATTGCTCACTGGCACCATCTCTTCTCAGGGATCAGAAGAGCAACAGGGAGTTTGCCAGTGTAAGTTGAACTGAACTACAGACATTGCTATGGCTTGGTTAAAACTTGCTTTAAACATCCTGTCCAAAAAGAGGAGTTTCAGCAACTATTACATCCTCTCACCATTCCTGAGGGTTTCAGTCATTGCAATAAACTGCTGTGAGCTAATAAATCACAGCATTGAAGGAAAATACTGACGTTCTTCAAATGGGTAGTTTTACATTTGAATAAATATTAATACAGAAAAAATAAATCACTTGTAGAAAGAAAAATATTAGCAGGTCAAGGGAGGTGATTTGTCCCTTCTACTGCACTCTTATGAGACTCCAGCTAGAGTACTGTGTCCAGTTCTGGAACCCCAACATAAGGACATGAACCTGCTGGAGCAAGTCCAGAGGAGGGCCATGAAGGTGATAAAAGAGCTGGATCTCCTCTCCTATGAAGGGCTGAGAGAGTTGGAGCTCTTCAGTCTAGGGAAGAGTTGGCTCCAGGGAGATCTTATAGCAGCCTTCCAGTACCTAAAGGGGCTGCAAGAGAGCAGGAGAGGGATTGTTGACAAGAACATGTAGTGACAGGAGAATGGGGAATGGCTTCAAACTGAGAGGGTGGGTAGATATTGGGAAGACATTCTTTACTGTGAGGGTGATGAGACACTGCCCAGAGAAGTGGATGCCCCATCCCCAGGAGTACCTGCCCATGGCAGGGGGCTTCGAACTAGATGGTCTTTGAGGTCCCTTCCAACTGTGATCTTTTCATAGAGATGCATATCTAATCCTTACATATCTTAAAACTGAAAACCAGAAGTAGAATACCCTTTTGGTGGTGACCAAGTCGACGATTTTACTCACTTTGTGGCATTATAAAAGATTTGAGAAATCTAAAAAAACCCCTGAAGGTTGAAGGAGTGAGCATCTTTATGTATTGCTTGATCCAAAATTCTGCAAGGACAGTGAATGTTCCCCTAGGTTAAAGTGCAGTCTAATTCAGCAGGAATAGAATAAAACATCAGCTTTCTGACTCACAAATATGGTAGTTTGTAAGGAAGAGAAGAACAAACCAAATAGATTCACCAGGACAGAACCACAAACAGCACAGAGTCAGCAGCAGAGTATGAGTTAATGAAATTCTTAGTCTCTGTGCTTGGATGTATTGACAAGAATAGTTGAGTGATGGTGAGCATTTTGGTAATAATCAAAACACAGGAGGATAACGGCTCCTTCTGCTTCTTTCAGGCTATTGGGGGGAAATACTTTTAATGTGGCCTGAGATACAAAGAAATGCTATAAAAGAAACTTTTACATACTACTTACGACAAACTGGATTAACGTGGTGCTGGACTCACCATTGGCTTGTACAAGAGTCACAATAAAACCTATTTTGAAATGCTGTTAAAGTCTAGAAGAGATAAAAGGCAAACAGAAAAGTGTGGCCAACTACTCCTCTACAGTTTGTCCCATAATCCAGCATATTGTAATAATTCTTTTTTTAAGGACAGTTCTATAAAAACAATTGCTATTTCATATGAGCTCACACATTTTTATAAGGAAACTTCCATCCCTCCTGTTGTGTGTTCCAGATTCTGCAGCATCTTGCAAATCACACCTGATTAAGACATATTTATGAAAAGGGACAGTAAAAGGTGCCAAGTATAGCCCAGTGCTCAAGCCATTACCTTGTCTGCTATTTATGTAAAGAATTCTTATGGAGTGAGAATAGCTCTAAGTCCAATAGAGTAGGAAAAGACAAGAAACATTTAATAGTTGTGACTATGTTTAATAGTCATGAATGTGTTTAATACTGTATCATGCAGTGCTCCACAAGTCTCTAAAAAGTGGAGGACAGAGCCCACACTACAGACATTCCAGCTTCCACAGGCAAATCTGGGAGCATTTCAGTGTGACCAGGCTGACCACCCACTTGAAATGATGTACCACAGGGATCCTTCTGGAGATTATGGATGGTATGAAGCAAATGGGAGGAGGAGTGCCTTGATATATAAACAAGTGGTTATTAAACAAGCTCTGTTATACGTGTCTTAATGGTCACACTGGAAAGACACAAAAAAAGCAAATAATGAAGGCAAAATGAGAGACAGTAGGAAAAACATTCTCTGCAAACTTGAGGAGATTCCAAAATCTGTCAACACTGACATCTCTCACAAACTGAGAAACTGCCAATTGGAAGAGAACAAGCTATATACAGTTCTGGCAGCAGTAAGTCATTCCAGGTGGTCACAAAAGCATTTTGCCCCTGCACCTCACCAAACTTGCTCTCCCCCCTCCTCCAGCCACACACTCCTGCCCATTCCCTTTCTCGCTCTCTGGCATCCATCAAATTCCTCCCTGGGCTGCATCAGATAACTAGTGTAACCAAAAATTAAATTAGAAGGGGAAAAAAGAAAGGGTTATCTGCAGGATTTGCAAGTTGAAGCAGCTCAAAGAGCCCAATGCATGTGAAAGCTGGTGCATCCTGTGTGCTGCAGGTGGAATCAAGCACAGGGAATGGGAGAGAAAGGGGAGGGAGAAGTCATTTCTGCTGTGCCTGGGCTATTGCTCACTTCAGTGATACCCACCAGCATCACAAAATCACAAGTGCTATGGATATGTCATCTCTTAACACTGGTGTCCTTGTAAAATCCATACTGATATATTAAGGTGGAGAACACAAAAAAAAAAAAACCAAAAACATGCAATGCCATAAAAATACCAAAAGAAAATATATTTGCATGAGCAGAACTATTCTGTGTAGCTTGCCAGGTTTTGAAGATGCAGTGTAACTTTTGCTAAGTAGCTTCAAGTAGTATCACTAGCATTTCATTTCAACAATAAGAGCCAAATGTTTCATGACAGCGAATTCTGCCATAGCCCTTGACATGAATTAACATATTCTTGCATAGAATTACAATAAACTTTCAAACATTTTAAGTTCAGCACCAGTTTTACTAGTGGAAAAAAAAGTGTAATTAATAGCTATAAACTGTATTTTTCTAGACAGGACAGTAATTTCTCTTGATTTGTACCTTCAGTTCCGCATCCCTGGCAATTGGCACCATACTTCATTCATTGTCCAAATTGTCTGCAATTGCAGTTACATTTTGTGTTGTGATACCAATTGTCCACTTTTATGGTTCAATTCCCTTTCATTTTTGAACACACTGATAATGAACAACAGCAGCAATATACAAATATGTAGAGATTAAATGTTTAACTTTAATGGCAGGAGATGCACAGCATCCTCAGCCCATGGGCATTAAAGCAATTTATGAATGAGTAAACTGAGCTGTAAAAAGCTCACCTGATTTACTCAGAGTCACCCAAACATGTCTGTAGAATAGCTGAAAAGGGAACTGAGAAACCCTAACGCCCTGATGTAATTGCTAGACCATATGCCTTCTTTCCATAATGTGCCATCAACACACCTGTAGTTCAAAAAGCTTGTTCTTCCTTCTTGCAGCAGTGTTTACCCATTCTCAGAAATCTATTCCAGTCTCACAAACTCTTGTTACATTTGCTTTTGAAAATTGACCTGTATCAGCAACAGCTTATGAGTTATGGACAGCAAGAACTGATTTTAAGTATATCTTTACTTTTAAAGAGCCATTAGATGGCATATAGTGCACCACATGGCACAGCATGAAATGAGACCAGAACTTTGGAACAGACCATTGGCTGTGGAAGTACCTAGACTGCAACCCTTCCATTTTTGTGTTGCTTTATATTAAGATTTCATGCAAGCTAATGAACAAGTTTCCTTTGATGTACATGCTTCAGTTGAGTCATGGGAAAAACCTTCACAAAGAAAACAGCCTGATTTTTCTACCTCGTAGTTTTGCAATGTCTTAGAAGTATTTCCAATGATTTATACAGTATTTCTAGGTGTGTTAAAGGTTTTTAGAGATATTCTCCATTTCTCTTGAACTACATGGTTTCCCAGTATCTTCATTCAGGCATCTGAAGTGTAACAGCACTGTGGTTTGAGTCAGTGATCTAAAAAATCTGGAAGGATAGGACACTGCAAAGCATTAAATGATAAAAGCAAACCCTTCATTTTGAAAAATGAGGCCTAGAATTTTTAACAAGATCCAGCAGAATTGTTCTTCTCTATAAAGGCCACCAAAGACTCATCATGCCAGATGAATGAACACCGAGCTTTCGTTAATTTTACATTTTTTAAATATTGCTACTATAGGAGCTAAATGAATTGAGCAATCAAAAAAGTAGACTTGTCCTTATCATCATCATCATCATCCTCCTCCTCATCCTCATCATTACCCACAGCAGCAGCAGCATGTTACTCTGTGATGCTATGCAAAATTCCAGGTCTGTATTCAGTTAGCCACTATTGTCCACACACAGTGCAAGGCTCCTTCTGCCTAACATTTTGAATATTCTTTGAGATGCTTCAGGCACATTATGCTTGAGTGAAGGGTCCAATGTATTACTACTCCTTCTCTGAGAAAATCTATCTGTTTTATGTGTGCCTTCATTCCAAAGCAATTGCTTAAAGAGGGATTGTATTTTTGCACATCACCTAAAAAATTATACTGAAATAAATGCTACCATTCAGGATTTTACAGCTTCATTTCTACTCCTTTTTGCAGTAAATGCACCTGAAATATCTGAGATGCTAAATTAGAGAGTAACATGAAACCAGCAGAACATCACGGTAGCTGGCAACAGGAAAATGTCTAATTTCTATCATTCCTTATAACATTTTCAGACATTGCTTAGATGGTTTTCAAATAAACCACGAAACTCTCAATTCCAATTGTCACTGAGTAGATGAAAGGAGTGCTTTGCTGAATTTAAAAACATTTGGAATTATTTTCAAGCCTGGATAGCTTACATAAAACTACTAGTCTTAGTTTTCCTTTGTTTCCCTTATACGGGATTGAAAAGAAATGGGAATAGTTCGAGTGACATTATCCTGAGATCATCACACTCTTAGAGGAAATCACAAGTTTAGAGGCTTCCTTGCTTCCAGGCTCAATTAAAATCACTAAGGGTTTTTTACAGCCCTATTTGCAATAGCTGTCTTTAAGCTCCCATCAAGTTTATTTCATTTTCTCTAAACCCTGTTAGATCAGAAGTACCAGCAGATCATTACAGGAGGACATATTGTACCACTTTCCTTACATATCTCTGGATCATCTGAGTTGATGTTTCCAAATAGCTGACTTTCTATCCAAGACTCCAGAAGTTCACCTAAAAATAGTAATAAGGAGATAGCACAGCTATGTGAACACACTGGTCATAAAAGACTAGAACATACCAAGAGCTGCACGTTAAGGAATTTTAACGTTTGGTCCTTTTTATTTGTAGAGTTTGCTTTTTTAAATGAATCTTTATCTCTGTTCCATGAAGTCAGTTCAGAGGAGCCATCAGAAATTTTGACCAAACAAATTCTAAAAATTTAAGCAAATATTCCTGTACAGTCACATTCCCATCATCTTACACAGTAAGTTGATGACACATATAATTGAACAGATTAACCCAAAGACTTCACAAAATGTTTCAAAGACAATCACCACTAATACTAGTGCAAATACAGTCCAAGCACCCACATTCTGTAAGACACTGCAGGTCATCCAATACTAAAAGAAATACCGTGTAGAATGAATTACCTGATTCTGTAGAAAAACTGCACACAACTACTTTTGGCTCTGGCTGTCATGAAAATATTAACTATACATTTCCACAATTAAAAAAAAAACCAAAATATTATTTTTACTGACCTGAGCATTCATGAGTCAACTCTGTGTGCTTTGAATACCTTTAATTTTTTATTTCAAGAAAGAACAATTGACACGACAACATCAGGGGCTGTGTTAAAGTTAAAGCTGTGCTGTAGAGCCTTGAAGGGGATGAACTTTATTCCCCCAATTCTAAACTAACAGCATGACCAGCTGTTACCAGGTCCATGAAAACCTGCCTATGAATACCAACGCAGAGTTCCATTCTTGTTGCATAATGAAAA
>JAWWEW010000165.1:293614-319729 GCA_035583185.1 Anabacerthia variegaticeps
GACCAGCTGTTACCAGGTCCATGAAAACCTGCCTATGAATACCAACGCAGAGTTCCATTCTTGTTGCATAATGAAAAATGCAAAATAAACAGACCTCCAACATTTTGTTGCCTACTCTGTTGTAAATAATTGCCTAATTTGTGGAATTGTTTCATTTTTCATACACTAGATTTTTTTTTTTTCCCCCTTGGAAACTTGTTTTCATGGACTGGACACACTAGATGGCAGGTTCAATGGGTTTCTGTACCCTGGACAGATTTGTTTTCTCCAAAGTTAATTGGTTTCCTCAAAAGTCTTTCACTGCCCTCTCCACAAGCAGAGTAATCTCATCTCAACAACTAAAATTCACACATCACAGAGCCGTATCATTCTTTGGCAAAGGTATAATTTAATTAGAGGCATCATTTAATTTAAAGGTGTAATTTCATTTCATAATTTAAACTTCTAGTCTGGTGCTTCTGCACCACACATTTGGCCTCCCCTCAGTAGTGTTTCATTGAGGAAAACACATCTGCAGCATAAATTAAAATTATATGTACTTTCAAAGCATGTGCCATGGTGAAGTTATTAAAAATTATTTGCTACTGAACTTGGCACTTGGCATTTGTCATATAGGCTTGGTGCAAATTGTGCTGGTTGCCTTAATTGCTCCACACCACATATCTGTTCTGCCATAATGAGCATCTTCAGCCTGCTCTCAGTGGTAAGGGAACAACAGGGTTTATGGAGTGATTCTGACTTCAGAAACTGGCACGTTAATCTGAGTTTGGAATTCCTCTGTACACGAAAAGGCTAGGCATGAAACAGCAACTGATCAGAAAATTGGAGTTTGAAGATATGTTTTCCACCTGAATCAGAAATCTTCCTTTGCTTTTTTATTAATTAGTAAAATCATCATAAAGGCTCACACAATCAAAAATGTAAGACCTGCACCCTGTCTTATGGAACCCAATCTCTTACCCTTGGTTGCTCCACGCTGTAAATGGTTATGCTTGGATTACCCAGAGACATTTTTGAACTCAGAATGGCACTTGCTGAAAGTGTAGTGATATAAATTGAAGTTTATGCAATGTCATTTGGAAAATAGCAGTAACCAGTACCACATCCCAAGTATTGCCAGCAGATAACTACCAAAGCTGGAATTGTTAATAGGTAACAGCTACAGGTTGCTCCAAAGTAGATCTTGATTTTTTTATTTTTTTGTTTCTCTGCACATAACTGATCTTGATGAGGTTATTGCTACGCCCTTCCTCCCAAACATATTTACAACTTTTAGTGATAATGACAGAGACAAATATTTACACCTATTCTCAAAGGCAGCGTGTACAGGAACCTGCAAGTCATTGTGGCAGCAAACTATCACCAATACCAGATAGCAGGGGATTTCTTTAGTGCTTCCATTCCATCACCAGTCACTCAAGTCTTATCCAAAATCCATTGAAGGGTTTGAATTCATTTGGGCATTGTTTGTAGCAAACCATATTTTTGCCCCGAGCCTTATGCCACCAAGAAGTAACATGGCTCCCCAGAAGGGAAGGTCCAGCCCCACAGAGGACTCTGTCCTTGGGACACTCAGTGACACTGGGACAATGGCTCTGACCATCAGGCAAGGTCCTGTGTGTTTGCACCACAGCAGAGGTTGGTTTGGTGAGCTCGGACTTCAAGAGGGCAAAAATAGAACAGAGCCCCTCAGAAAATTATCTCTTATGCATTCTACACGCTGTGAAAGAAAGCAGATAATTTTATTGAGAAATTTTCTAAACAGTTTAAAGACTGCAAACCGTCAGTTTAAGAGGTTAACATGGGGTTTACATAATGCATAAACTGTTAATTGTATTCAATTCTTCCCTTGAAGAACTAAACACAGAAGAGTTTCTGTTTATTTGAAAGGCAGAGACGGCATTTTATCAACCGCTGACAAGCTTTGAAAGACGACATCTATCGAGCAAAGTTCAACCACACTCTAGCAAGAACAATTCTTATTTATTCTATTCTGGCATCTGGGCCAGGAAGAACTTGAGGAAGACACTTTTTTAACTAGTTCCACCATTTGTTCCTTCAAACTACTGTCACCTTGACTCCAGGGACCTGAAAGTGGCCAAAGGCTGCTGACATCTGCTCAAGGTCTCTTTTGGGATAAGGACAAGAACAGGGACAGCAGATCTTGCTCAGTCAGCCTTCTGAACCCTTCCCATCCTGTCCTAGGCCACTTTCATGTTTCCAAAGCAACAAAAGAGAGAAAGCCAAAAGAGCAGTCTCGAGGTAGTCAATGAAAGTAACATCCCTCAGCCTAACTCTTCTTTCAAAAAGAGAACACTCTTATAAATTCAAAATAAAAAAAAGCAGCAAATACAAATAAATCACGATAATTCACACTACGAAGCAAATACAGAATTTAAAGGGATAGGTGCAAAAGAACAAACTTCAACTGCCTTGTGCTTTACTGGAATAAAAAAACAAAGTTTCTGCTATCAAAAATAGTGCAAAGTGCTTTTCTGACACCCAAAATATTTCAAAGACAATCTAGCTTTCAATCAATAAAATCAATCACGCACCACAAAAGGTCTCAAATACCTTTTAAAATTTTGAAAATATCTTTCTCTTCCTTCACGAGATCTACCTGTTTAATTTGGTTGCAAAGATATCTATATAATTACAGCTTTTGTTTAGGAAGGTTGTTGTAAAGAAGAATGTAATTTACTTTTTTATAGCAAATGGAATATTAGAAATTACAGAACTGTACACCACAGAAAAATTAGATTATTTAAAAAAAAAAAATTAAAGACCAAGTTTTAAAATTGAAACTTGTTCTGAACAATGGAACTGAGTCATCTTGATGCCTGGCCACCCCAAAAAACCATTCTTGTCACTACGACAACATTTAAAAGACAAAAGATAGCATAAAATGCAAAAGATAACATTTTAAAATCATTTCACATGTATAAGGAAACCAATTACTGCAATAAAGAGATGACTTAATAAAGCACTTCTTTGTCCTTTTAGAAAACAAACTACTTGACCCCAGCCAAATTTCAGCCAAGCAAAGCATTGCAGACAAGATTCTGTCTTTTGTCATGTGCTCATCAACCACAGATCCTATTTTGTTGTGAAGAAAGGCCCATTTAGATTAGATTCAACTACAGAACCATATTCTGACTTTCTCCCAGAAAGTCTTATTGACAAACAAAAACTTACAAGATGGAATCTGATAATAAATAGGACAAACCTCTCTCCACAAAATTCTTGTTATTCTAATTTTGTTCCGCTTCACCCTCAAAAAAAAAATCAAGGAAAAAATTTCAGCTGAGAAAAAGATATTGGGTTTCTGTTGTTTATTTGGCTTGGGTTTGTTGGGTTTAGGTTTGTTTTTCCTTTTTCCCTCCAGATAAATAGATTGCACATTTAATTCCAAGTCGCCCCAGGAAGAATATTCAAGTTTTCAAAACTATATGGGTTTATCACCAGAAAACTGAACGCTGTTCCCCTCTTCAGTTCTCATTTATGAATATCAGAATTCTGGAAGTCACCACTTAGGACAAGACTGTTAAAATAAATAAACTATAATTTTAGTCAACACTTAGTGTCTAATACTATAAATTAAATTGATAAATACAACACAGTCAAGGCTGATGGAGGTCCTGCAGTGCAAAGTATTACTCTCTGGGCTGAAGAGGGAGCCAGAAATACTCTCTGTGAGAAACTAATCTATAATTTAAAGAACTACTGGCTGAATTGGAGAGAAATATTTTACATGAGTGGTATGATCAAATATAGTGAAACTTGACCCTACACTTCTTGGACCAGTGTGCCTCCAGCATCTTAATTCTTGGCACCACTTTATTTCTCTTTGCCAGAAATGTTTCGATGGGTCACCGTAAGGACCTCCAGGGAGCAATGATCAATACCCACTGACAGAGATGGACTAAACCCCATTATAAAATGTATTTTCCTTAATACAGGCACTGTCACTACGTTAGCCTGAGAAGAGGACTAATGTATGATCAAAAGAATAAAATGAAGTGCTGGAGAAGGGGTTGTGTTTGTCCAGCCTCATTCATTTCATGTGTAAGAGCCGAGGGTTTGTGAAGCAGCTGTATGAGATCGATTCCATGAAAGCCTCTCTATTACTAACAGTCCCCCCATCTCCCTCTTTTATTATTTAGATATTTATAGAAAATCTGTAATTTTGCTTCTTGGACAAAATATTTGGGGGTTGTAAGAGCATTTAAAAAAAAATAAAGAGCATGTAAACCTCACCTTCTTTCTGGTTTTCCAAACACTCACAGTCCTAAATGTGAGACTGCATTACTTTCCTGTGTGTTGCTTTAACTCAAAGTATGGGATAATGTATACCTGGCACCTTACACACCATCTGAGCAACATTCATTCTCTCTAACCATATCTTAGCATTTACAATTCTCCTCCTAAGTGGGATTGCCCCATCTTATATAAGCACTGATTCCCAAGGTTGGCTCACATTCTCTTTGCGAAGAAATTAATTTTAAACAGCAGAATTTATAAGTTCTTCCTGATGCAATCTATATTTTTGAAACCATACTTGGCATTTAATTCTTCGTCTATCTCTAAGCCTTCAGTTTTCCTTTTATAAATACTTTTCCCAAAAGTATTTCCAACACATAAATTATTTGCATTCTCTAGTATTTGGAATTTGATTCTATTTGGAAGTCTTCCTCAAATATGTGCACATTTTAAGACATATTCTCAAAGTGAAGAATTTAAAAATTCCTGCTGCTATATCTTCATATCACATGTATGTTTCATATTATTGAGATAGAAATCATTTGTTTCTTCCCCAAGTTGCTTTTATTTCCTACTCCTGCAGAGTGTGCTTCTTATTTACCCTGGTAATGGTTTTGTTTGTTTGTGTCAGTCAGTGAGAGAAAAAAAAAATCTAATCAACATAATGTTTACAATTAATCAATCCTCGCATAATTGTCAGTATTTATTTCCTATTCTATATCCAAGCAGTTAAAATTTCCATAATACAACTTCCCATCTGTATTGGATCCTTTGACACCATTTTAGATACTTCCTATATATAAATTCTAAGAAAATATTCTTATAGGATTTCTTCATGTGATTTGCTTTGTAAAGCCTACAACTTGGTTCCTCAGGATTAATTTATATCAACTCAGTTGAACAAAATACATTGCACACTGCTATGAAGCTAGGAAAAAGTATGAGTTTATATATTTAGTTTGTTTGATAAAATAAGTGCATAGATTTTGTCCAGACTTCCTTGTGGTGTGTGATCAAAATATACCAACACCAAAGATGAATGAAGATGGGCAGAACTAATGAAAAAATTACCCAAACATAATGAGCATTTTAACTTCTGACAAACATTTGAACTTGTTGATAAATTATGACCATTGAAACTTATCCTTAACAAGGAGTGAGTCAGAAAAGGCTTAGTCTTACAAAATATATTTAGAAATATTTTTTGAGGGGGAGGAATTTGGGGATTTACCAGCTGGGGACCCACTTCAAGTAGACATAAACAGCTATATAAAGACGTAAGCACGAAAATCTATAACTTTACCAAACCACTCAAACTTGGGTACAAGTAGTGTGTCATCATTTTAAATCAAGCCAGAAGTTGAGTTTTAAAGATGGAAATAAGCCAAGGAAAGACTGTAAAGATAAATAATTCTTCTGGTATCTAACCCACTGTGAAGCAGAAATGCAGTAACACAAACATGAGATTCCAAATTCTGAAGATGAAAAGGTTAACCTAAATCAGGTGCTGTGGAACCACCCCTAAGCAAGACTTTAGTGTAAGACAAATATAACAATACCCGGCAAGAAGTGGGATTTAGATGTCAGGCTTCCTGGGCCATTTAAATAGTTAGCTTAAGAAAAGAGGTTGGGGAAGAGGAAGAAGCAGTTAATCCTCTAGGAAGAAGTCCCATCTGGTCATCTTGTTTTGTCATGCTGTAGATAAACAATATGTGTATCTTTTTAAAAGTAGCTACTACTGTAAAAATATCACTCCTTCCCCCCTCTCTTCCCCAAACTATTAACTGGTAAAAAAAGTGTGTTTAGTACATGAGAAAAAACATGTGAAGTCCCATTATCCCAACTCAGCCACTGTAATTGCTTTCTCCATGCTTTCTAGACCAGGAACTCATCAAGCAAAAATGCTTGTCACTGGTTGAATGAGCATGTTTTCCATGTAGCTTCAACATGCTGAGTTTCTGGGGCCACATCTACTAGCAAATTAAACAAGTGTGGGCACAAGCATGTGATGGTCTTTGTTATGGTGTTGTTAACCTTGTGGAATGTGGTGAGTTATTATAGGAGTCTCTGGCATGCCAAATGACTGACATTGTGCTCCCAAACAAATCCTCTGCATGCTTCAGAAATTAACATAGGTCAGTGACTGCTAACCATGAATTCCAATTCAAGAAGCCTTATCATCACCGCTGATTATGGAGGGATAACACAGAAAAGCAACGTGGGACAGAGGAAAGGTATGTCAGAAGAGGTGGGTCTACCTTGTCTTACCTCCCAAAACACCAGGTCAGTTACATATTGAATCAGTTACACATTTCAAGCCATTTTAATTTGGGATAGTGATAGGACATGGGATGAAGGTTTTAAATCAAAAGAGGGGAGATTTAAGTTAGATATTAGGAAGAAATTCTTTACTGTGAGGGTGGTAAGGCATTGGAACACGCTGCCCAGAGAGGCTGGGGATGCCCCATCCCTGGAAGTGTTAAAAGCCAGATTGGAAAGGGCTTGGACTAACCATCTGGTGGCCTAGTGGAAGGTTCCCTGCTCATGGCAGAGAGGTTGGAACAGGATGATCTTTAAGGTCTCTTTCAGCCCAAGTTGATCTATGATAATTTGTGCTGCATATTAAAATGAGCCTAATGGGTGATTGCTGCGGGTCATGCAGATTAAGTAAGTTCAAACAAAGTAGCAAACAAAACATATTTATATACATTTGAAGAATTTGTCTCTTATTGACAATGCTATACAAAGCTTACATGCAACTGCAGCAGAAATTTAGAATTTATCCAAAAAGGGTTTTTGCAAGAAAATATATTTACCCTTAGAAGAATGTGTTCCTTTTCATTCTTTGTGTTTGCTCCAAGTCTTATTTCTCAACAATGCAGAAACCACCTCTATAAATTCACCTGTAGTGCGACTGTAAGACTATTATTTCCATGTTAAGAAAGTATTGGAAACCCCAGTCTCATTACTGGTCGCTCTGATAATTTGATTAATAGAAACTGTGCAAACAATCCTAGGTTTGTACACCATCCCAAACACTACTTATTACTCTGCCTGTTTGATTTCAGGTAGAAGGATCATGTGAAAGAACATGCAATGAGAAAGCAACTCGTGATACATCAGCACCTATACGTATCAGAAGCAAACTTTGAAGACACTGAGCTAATATAAAAGGAATTGCACAATTACAAACTGAATGCAGTGCCTCCACAATCATGTTCTTCCTGTTACAAATGTGAAAATGGTAAAAATGTGGAGCTTTTAGGTAGCCCAGAAAGAGCACGAAAGAGGGCACATGGGAAAGGATGAAGAGTAAACAAGGAAGTCAAAACTTAAGGTCCAGTTGTTTCCTAGCCCAAGTCAGCACAAAGCCTCACAATTTCTCTGGAAGATCTTCTATTTGAAGGCTGTGACTAATTTAATCATCATTGAAGAAGCTGTGGTTACATCTTCCAATGGTTTCTAAGTAACACAAAAATATAGAAATAACAATACTATGTAGAAGGAAAAGTGTGCTCACACAGAGCCCCAGGCATTTCAGGGGATTCTTGCAGAAGCAATAAATCCTCCAGCTTTCACCTATTTTTAACTAAGACAACTCCAAACGAAATTGTCAGCTTTTACATGTTAACACCTGGTTCTCCAGTGTTCTTCAGAAGCAAAGGCAGTTCTGGAATGACAAAGCCTTCTAACGTAGCAGTTTTTAACATAGATCATGTAAATTACTGTGCTACGTGTCAAACCAAATACTATGAAAAATAGCTTTCGAAAATAAATGTGATTTTTAAATTACCTTTTTATGTTTAATTTATTGATGCTCTTACATCAACAGTCGAGTCTGATGATTTTCCTTACAAGTACTAACTTGTGCCCAAGCTTAATAAATACATTACACAGCTCAGAAGTAGTAAAAATGAAGAACTATCCTGTAACATCTTAGTCACTAATTCTATTCTTTGTGTGCAGTGTTCAGTTTCTACAGTAAAAGCCATTTGAGTGAATCGTGTGCAGTGAAGAGAACCTTTGTTTTGGTGTGATATTGAATTTCTAGGGCTTTCTCCAAAGGTTTGTTACTTACGCTGCAGCATTACCAGACAGTCCCTGTACATTCAGGATCGTGATACTGTGACATGAGAAAACACTCCTCATTAAACACAAATGCAAAGATAAAAAAATCCCAAATCCACACTACTCACTGTAAAAGCACCATTAAGTCTGATAAAATTTAAGTTCTAAAAAGCAACACTTAGAGGTGATTTATATCAAGGTTTCTTATTTAAATAAAAACTACAGTTGTATATTAAATCTGCAAAAGGCTGATAAAGTAATTATAAAATGCTAATATCTTAAGGGGTAGCTTGAAAACGTTCATCCTTCTTCTAGGCTAGAATTGAAGAGGTATTTTCAATGAAGAAAGGATCAAGAACTGCAAAAACTCAATTAAGCACTGCAGGTGAAAGTCACTGTTAGTGACTTTCTAACCAGTTCTCTCCCCCAAAAACCCTTTAAACCACTGGTTTTCTAACAGAGGGCTTTATTTATTTATTTGCTTTAAGCACTTTAATTCTGAAATATCCACATTCTGCAATTAAAGGAATTTTCACTATTTGTTTTATGGAAACAAAACTTTCTCCAGATAAGTGGTCAAACTTCTTACAAGTCTTCCTGCTACACCTTTTGATGTTTAATTTTGAAACACTGATATCAGATTTTAGCCTAAGCACATGCTGCAAGAACATGGCCAGGTGAAAATTCACCTTCAGCATTTCTTGATAATTTATTCTTTTTGGCACCTTGTGCAACTACCCGTATTTATATTATTTCTATACCCATACTCATAAAGACTGTGACTTGATAATTACTTATTGTGTGGTTCTGCATAAGGTCTGGGTTTGGGGCTTTTGTTTGTGCCTTTTGTTTATTTGGTTTTGTTGCAATTAAAGCTTTGGGAAGGAATAGTCAACAAAGGTTCAAAAAAGTCTCAAAATATGCTTCATATTTTAATAACAAGAGGAAAATATGAGAGGATAGTAGGATCCCACTCTTGGGAACAAATTTATCAGTTTGGCTCTAAACATCAAACCCTTACTTAGTTACAAAGAGTTGTTCTAAAACCTCTTTGGATTTCTTAAGAGAGCTCTTCACAGTACCTTTTCTTCCCATCTAATCATCATCCTCAGTGTGAGGAAAGAAACAACAAAAGCACCATTGGACCCAATTTGGACACTGGGAGACTTGCTAGAGAACAGAGGAAAGGAGTTGGTTGCCAGTGGTTGCTTTGTATGGAAAATATAGTACTGGATGTAAAGTCCTTAAAAACTTTGGAGCCTTGTATCAGATTCATGACAGTTATTTCAAACTTTTAAACATTGGGATCATATTTCTTAATATCAATTGTACTTGTAATCAAAGAAAACTTCTAGTCAGAGCTCTCCTTGGGTAGTCTGACAGGAAGTATCTGCTCTAACTTGTCAGAAAAAATCCCAGTGCTTTATGAATGAAAGTTGGTGTTGCAGAACAAGCCTGCATAATCTTCATTAATTGACAAACAGATGGAATGTTCTTTCATGTGTTCAATATCCATATTTAGGGCTCTTGTTTTCTGCTTCAGGATAAGAGAAAACTTTTGCCCTGATGCCCTGTGCAAAACAGCCCCATGGCATTGTTAAACTTGTTGGCATTATCATCAGAACTGCTTTTGGAGGACAGTTTGAACAAAGCCAACAAGTCAACTCAGGGTCTGTTTTATAGCATTATTCTGGTTTTTATATTGATTATTCTTAAAAACCTTCACAAAAGCCAAAAGGGAACGTTGGGGTGTATAATTATGTCTTACTTGCCATGGCATATCCAAAGTCTGGATGGCACCCTTACCTTTATTTCACTGGCACAGAGTACATGTGGCAGTGAACAAAAGAGCGCTGACAGTGCCAAGTGGTTGCCTTCCCAACCTGTTCTCAGAGAAGTCAACATATGGATATGTGCACTGAGAGTTGTTCCAGGTTTTAAGGAGATCTCAAATCACCACATTACCCAAGCTTGGCACATCCAAGAGATTTCCTGGTGCTCTCCCTCATCATTTCAGGAGAAACAGCTGAACAGTTTTTTCACTCCAAACACTTCGTTACAAATTCATTTCTGCAGAGTAATCTGCAAGCACTACCCCACACCAATCAATTTGCATTTCTATAAAAGACCCATAAAGCAAAAATCTTTCTTTTAAACTTATTTGATCTGCTTATTTGGTCTTGGGCACGTCAGCTGGGACCTATTTTTCCAGAAATGTTAAGTGGACCCATAGCTGTGCAAAACAAGAAGGAGATCTGCTGCTTAATTCTTTTTCACTGAAGGTGCTCAATCTCTTTGCATCTCATTTTTTAAACAATTGCTTAAACATTAGCAGATAAAATTCCTTATTACTGAAGACATTCAAATTTGCATGGATGGCACACACACCTCATATCAGATCTTGGGACAGGTCTGTTAACTGCACACACAAAAATCATCTAGAGTATCAACTTCCTCTCCTTATTTTAGTTCTCTTCTTCACAGAATGTATAAAGACACAATTTTGAAGACTTTTTTTGTAAAAAGAAGATTTTTGTCCTTTTTTTTGTATTTTCTTTCTTTTCTTTTTTTCCAAGAAGAAGAACAAGATTAGAATAGAAAAGGAAAGCATGAAAAAGTGAAAATAATTGATGTCAATAGGATTGTGCCATTGGCATCACCAGAGAAAGTGATGGTCACAAAATGAGAAACAAGTCAGAGTATTAAAAGAGCAGGGTAAGAAACGTTAAGGTAGTGAAAGCACCTGAAAATTAAAGAGTGAGTTTTAAGAAAAGAACTGAAGATGCATGTTTAAAGTATCTTAGGAATAGTTATCACTCCAAAACAGAGAGGTGCAAAGGGATGAGTGAGAAAACTGATGCTAAGAGAATAAAAAGTGGACATGCAATGTGAAGTGAAAAGTCCCAAGTGAGATGAAACTAAAAGTGTTAATAGACAGGTGAGAAAAATTCCTTTTGTGCAAAGGTCGGGAAAAAGGTTAGGACTTTGAGCAGAGAGGAAGATTGTCCAGGTAAAACAAAAACAAAAGGCAGAGGAGAATATTGTCTGGTCACAAAGCAGCATGAGAGTAGCAGACCTTGTGAAACTTTAAAAAATACGAACTATACAGAGAGTAAGGGATCAAAATGGTGCCAAAATGTGAATACAAGATAATGAATCAAATTCCTAGCGTTAGTTATTAGGGTTTTCAGCAGAAATCATAAGATGATTAGTTGCAGAAAGTTGGGGCTTTTTAAGTCTCCCTTTGCACTCTTTACCCCAGGTGGAATGAGCTAAAGGCAGTGGTGTGGAAACATCTGTCTCGAGTGACTGAACTCTGCATTTGTGTAACTGAAGAGTCATTGTCCTCAGGCTGAGCGCTGTAAACCTTGTGGCTCTTCAGTGCTGCTGAGCTGGGTCAAGTGGTAAGATATCCTTGGGGAGGTCCTGGAAACATGACCAACAACAGGCTTTCCTGTTTTCTTGTCCCCTGAAATATCAGATACTGATTGTTGCCCAAACAGGATATCAAAGAAGTGATTTTGATCTGAGCCACTAAGGCCATTCCTATAAGTCTTATGAAGGACAGAAAAGCATAACAGTTCCCTCACAGATCTCCCAAATCAGCTGTGTTTTGGTTTTCCCAGCAAAGCAAAGGAGATCAGAAGGAAAGCATATTGGAATCAAAAGCAGAACACCAGGAAACAAGGTTTTATAAAAACAACAGGTACCACATTTAATTTTACTGTAACAAATACTATTAAAAACAATAACAACACGCCAAAAATGCCTTGTGAATTTTGAGAATGGCAAGATGTCTATAAATAAATAAAACCCATTTGTACTTCTTTGAGTGGCCCTCACTATTTCCTTCCTGAGCTAAATGAACAAGCCAATCACAGCTTGTGTGAAACCTCTGTACAAACTCTGTTCTTCCAGAAATGAAGGGGAAAGATAAAAACCCCTGAGTGTTTGTTACATCATTCAGTTAAATTAATCAGAGGACAAGGCCAAGTCACTCTCAAGAAGAATGAGAAGTCAACATTTGGAATAAACATCATTCAGCTTACTTTGATCATCCTTGAATTCAAAAGATTTATGTTGTCCTTGGGCTTTTATAAACAAAAATAAAAAGGGTGCATAAATATACAGAGACACGGAGTTCCTTAATCCTGAGTGACTCCAGTTTTTGTCTGGCTTTGACAGAAAGAAAGAAAATGTATCAGTGCAGTCCCAGAATACACTTTCTATTTTTACTACCATTTTCTTTCTAAAATAACATGAAGTTTTGTCAATAGAAGTGAGCCACAACAATCGGCACCTCATACCAGGCATTCCATAGAGCCACAAGGAGCAGCCAACTCAACTGTCCTACCAAAATTCATTTTCTCTTTCCATTGCTGTTTATTTTCTTGGAGGCAACTTCCAGAGTTCATGCATTTTTCAGGACAGTCCTTTTTAGGAAACCCACAGGTGAATACATTTTAATTGATGTACTTCAGAAACACCTTTCTGAAAGACTGGCCATAATCCAGTCTTTAGTTTGTCAAAATGCCATTGAGTAAAAAAAAAAAAAAAAAAAAAAAAACATTTTGGCTTGCCAAATCCCATAGGGCAAGAACCTCTATTCATTAATATTAGTCTCTTTAAAGCTACCCTAACAGAGCTTGTCTTAGTTAGGATTCTGGAAAAGAAAGAATGCAGCTCCTGTATCCTTCACCCTTGGCAAAAAAGAATCAGGCAGCAGGAATCTGGAGCATAGTACCAGGAGATTTTGATGGTGGTTCACTTAAATAATTCATCAGTTGCCTTGTTCAGCACCACGTTGTTGGGGTAAATGAAAGATTGAGTAAACTAATACCTCTATAAGGGTGTTTTCGTTGAGTATTTTATAAACTGTTCTTGCAGAATTGAAAACCTTTTAAATACGTAGGAGCTGCTTTGAAGTGTCAAAATCAGGATCTTTGGAATATAGAAGGCAAAGATGTACCAAGATGAGGTAAGAAAAACATGGGAGTGTGGGTTGAGTCAAGTTATTTTAGTGACTTCATGGATTTCCTTCTCAGTGCCCAGGTAGGGAAAACAAAAATCTGTTTTATTCTCTTATTCACCATCCCAGTGCCATGCACAGTATGACTGGCCTGTTATTCCTTATCAGACTAGGAAAAGAATGGCAGAAAACAAACAAATCAAGGAAAATAGTATCTGATGTACCTACCAGAAGAAAATTTTGCAGATAAATGTAAGAGAGAATTTATTTTCTAAGAGAAAGTATCAGAAAATTGTTTGTTTCAAACTATGCAAGCAGGCACTGTAGAAATGAGCATGCACTTTAGTATCAGGTGAGACTGAAACAGTTCAACATACACCATTCTGTGCCTTTGAATTCAACTTGCTGAGCAATTTACTACCCTTCTTGTTAGCAACATTTTAAAATAATTAATATGATTGTACCTAAAGCCCACTGCATTACAGCACAAAACACAAACCTAGCAGTAAGGTCAGAAAGATTATTGCTTACTTAAAAGATTTAGGACACATGGTGTACTTTAGGATGCTCTTTGGAAGTGCTATTTCGTTTTGATACACAAAAGAACATATGCATTTTAGAAACACTGATCTTAAATGTTCAAACCTTTAAAACAGAAACCTGAGGCTACTTGATTTCAAAAACTATACAGTCAGATAGCTTTGATATAATTGTACTGACTAATGAGATTGGCCCCCTCTATGCCCCAAAAGGTGGGAGTGCAAAAATGAGAGAGATCTAAAGGATTAATAATGCTTTTGTACATATAAATACATAATTCCTCAAGATACCATTACCAGTTTATTATTTTTCCAGTAAAAGAGCACATTTTAGGATTGTATCTGCTTATTAGTGAAGATTCGTATCTGTTCCTTAATGAGATATGAATGTGTCTATCTTTCTGTATTTAGAGACTAGTCAAGGCCACAGAAGAAGATGGCTGGCTTGTTCAACAGTAGATGGTCCAAATTGACTCCCTGATTTTCCTCTGAGCCCTGCTCAGGCTTTGGCTGAAAACCAAGGAGAGAGAAAAAAGCCAGATATTTTCCTCATGAAATAAGTGATGCAAGCTTGTTTGTTTAACAGTAGAAAAGCTGGACCCTTCCCCAGCAAAGACAGATACCTCACCTAGGAGTGAACACACCATGTAGGATTTAGGATTTCCCAGTTCCCAAGAGTGGTTCTCTCCTGTTTTGACTACAGACTATCTTATTGTCTCAGTTGGAGTTCTTCAAAACAGCATGTCCTCAGTAATGTGCCTAGCAGAATTTCAGGAATGTGTGACAAAGTGTTCAGAAACTTCCAAATGCCATCTAAATTGTGAGGAACTTAGGAAAACTTATTCAACTTATATAACTGAAAATCTACAAAATACACACTAAAATCATTAGGCATCAGTAGCAATGATAGGTGCATTTCTACAGTTATCCTTTTGTAACTCTTTGCTTCTTTTGTAATTCTTTGCTGTTTTGTGCTGTAGTAAATTTATACACTTATTCTTTAAAGTTGTTGTCTGTGTATTTTGTGCTGTCCCTCCTCCCCTGGCAAAACAGTTACCAAGTCTGCACTTCTGCACTCATCTGTTTTGTGACTATTGACTTCACATTTCAAATCAAGGAAAGTTTTGGCAGTATCTGTGAGTTCAGCGTATTCTTTATGTAGACATATTTCTACTGCTACTGCGATAACTTGGGAAATAATATCCACTATCATAAATCATTAGTGTCTTTGCTCAGAGTTAGAAGATCTACCCCACTCTCCATTGAAAGTAAATAGCTCATTAAATGAAGGAAGATCACGGAAGAGAAATGATGCCTCTGGGAAAAATCAAACTTCTATATTCAGTTTAGTTTCCATTTATCCAAGCCATGTGAGCACAGAAGTCATGATCTGTAGGGGCAGAGGTGAACATCTCACTATTTTAGGCCTCTCTGCAGACTCTGAATTACTCATTAGCTATGGGCTCATTTTGTGTATTATTAATGAAATTTTGACACAGAGGGTAGTGCCAAAGAGAGGTGGATCTTCCAGAGTAGCTCATAGTACATCTTTAGGCTTGAGTAGCAAAAAGAATGACTCTTGCCAGGACTAAAGACCAAGGGCATACTGTATAAATTTGAGTCCCAGTCTTCATTCTCATATGAAAAAATATGTTCTTCTTCCCCATTTCTCTCCAGCTACAAGCACCACAAAAGATGCCCCCAAAAACTCATCAGTGAAAGAATCACATAAATGGCAAATAATAATTGTTTTTCTACCAAAAGTCACAGAGTCAAACCCATGTGATTTTTTTGCATGTCTCACTTCAGGACAGTTTGAGTGTTCTACTCTGACTCAACCAATACTGGCTCTGCTAGTAAGACCTTACTTATGGCTCACGGTTTGGGGTTTTGTGCTTTTAATATATATTTTTAAGAATTTTTTTTTTAATCCTTGATCAAGAGTTACTGGAACAAAACCATCTCTAGGAACATACTGGAGAACTTATGTGGAGAAATCTGAGTATGATTTGTCTCATAAAACAAATGAGCATTATTGCAGGTTGAATGTCTTCAGTCTTTTCCAGACTAACAAGAGATGAAGTAGAACAGCACATATCAGGGATAATAAGATTTAACTCTGCACAAATATTTACATCTGCAATATTCAGATGAGCTTTGCTGCCTATGAGAAGTCTGAACAGCAAATACACCAGGTCCTGGAGGAAGTTCTACTCTGGCCAATACAACAGAGAAACAGTTCCATATTTCTGTATTGTGAACAGCCGGTTTTCCACTGGTGAAGACAAACTGCTGTGGCTGTGCCACTGGCATTCATGTTATATATTGTATTAAAAACACTTCTTTGCAGAGTAAGCAGCTTAAAAATCTCTAAAAACTCCCCAGTCCCACATTATCTGCTGTGTCTAAAGGATCACTGCTCCATTCAGACTGTCAGCCAGAGTTCAGATAACCTGAGTGCCTTGGAGGTCAACATGGGCTCTGATCTGCTCCTGGGACATTCATCAACCAACCTTAGTCATGCATCTCATCTCTTAAACCAATGTCTCATTACTCTGCAAGTGATAAATCCCTAAAGATTCCAGTAATGCTCTACACGGAAAAAAACTCTGTACTCCTTACACACTCCTTACATCAATATTGTAGTTCTTATTCTAGTGTTATTACTCTGCTATACATCTGTGTACATCTGTATATATCTGTATACATATGTGTAGATCCCAAAAAAATATGCCTCAGGATTGGTACTTGTATCAGAATTGAAAATGGAGTAATATGCAGAAAGTGAACCTTATTTATAATTATATTCTTTCTCATTTAAAAAGAGATATGAAGGAAAGTAATTTAGCATTTACATCTTATTGCAATGGGCTTGGGTTGAAGCAGGAGCAAAATAAAAATATGATTAATATTTTTCTGTACCAGCAACATTTCCACTTTTCATTCTGAGAAAATCAGAGTGTATTTCAGGACTGAATTCAGTGAAGATTTTCGTACTGTTATTATTACTATTTGAAAAAGAAAAAAAAAACCACCAAAACTAAATTCCAAGAGCAAAAATTCAGTTAATTTCCATAGTTTAAAGTTTTCTTTTGCCTGTGAAACAGCATTGGTGGGAAATAGCGTACTCAAAGAAACAGGGTCCATCAATGTACTATAACCACGAGCTGTTTATCAATATTGCTGAGCAAGTAGGAGTTCCTTTTAGGAAAACACATGTGGATGCCAAATAAGACTTGTTGATACTGCTCCATTCAGATTTCTGCCAACACAGCACAACGCTGGAGACTACAAAGCCCTTGCTTAAAGACTGGTAAAATAAATAAATCAAGGAAAATTTTAGAAGCAAATGATGGGATGGCATTTCTTCTAAATGGTCATCCATAAAACCCCACAAAACACTAAGACAACGTGACAGCATTTCTTTGGTTCTTCCCATGACATAAAAACATAAACCAGGAAAATCTTCAAATTCTGACAAAATATTTGTCAGAGGTGTTTGCTAGCACTGTTTCGGCTTCAGGAATGTTAAACAGTGTTTGCTTGCAACAAATACAGGACAAAATTATTTTTAAAATAAAATAATTATTTTTCTGAATGAAAAAATCCCAGCAAGCAGATTTGGGGTTTTATTATCTCCTTTTGCAGAGCTCTGAATGGTTTAGTTCCACAAATATGTTGCTCATGCTGAAAGTTCATTTTATCCTTGATGAGCAAGGAAGACTGAAAAGGTTACTTTGATATTTAAGGAACACAGCAGAGCAAATCAACTAGCACATCGTAAATTCTTGAATGACACTTCTATGGGGTAGGAGAGGTATTTTAAAAGTTTTATTGTATGATCCCAGGGGAACAGACAGACACCTGATTCCTGACCTTGCAAACCTGCTGACATACAAGAGAAACTTTCAGAAGTGCATGTACTGAGAAAATTCTGCTTTACCAAAATTACTGAAGGTTTTACAGGAAGTGAAATTAGAAAATTTAGGAAGTGAAATTAGAAAATTTCCATTAGGAAAAGCACAAGTCATCTGTTTTTCTTGCAAAAGAAACATCCCAAACATTTGGCCATTCTAATGGGTAAGAACTGAATGTATAAGTGAAAAATGTTCCAGAATTTTGTTGCAGAATTAAAAATATTAGTTTTTTTCATATATCCACATACTTTAGCCAGCTTGGAAGGTGCAGATTTCCACTGCAGGTTGGTTGTCCTATTACAGGTGAATAATCATCCAATACTTCACAAGACTTTAAGGGATTAACTGAGATCCCATCGATTACCTGCAGATGTGTCCCCTTAGTTATATTACACAAGCCAAGGCAGCTACATTCTGTATTTTTCATGACTGTGACTTTTTGGAGAAATGATGTTTTAAAAGTTTCAGGATGCTCACAAAAATCAACATTTTTGTGGGTCTGTTGTATCTATCCGTAACACCTGCCATGAAATAACAACAAGCAACATGCAGTTCCCTCTTTACAAACCTGATGTGATAAAATCCCAGAAAAAAACAATCGAGGAACCACAATGCTAAGCACTCGAGAGCACAGCTTATGGACACACTTTGCCAAGTCTTGTATCAGAGAAGCTGCTCTACCCTGCACAAAAACTATGTCATCTCCTATAGAAAACTCATCTTCAGGTAATGCCTGTCTCTCCTGCACTCCTTCCAGCAGTATCCCATGTGCTAGAGGGTTCAGGAGGGTTTATTTGCTTTTTTAAACAAATATATGTTCTACTCATTATCTGAAGTAAAAATAAGTTCATACACTGCAAGCATATGACAGCAGTGAATCCTATGTTTTCCTTGTTGGGCCTCAGAGTTTACTTGCAACACATTACATGATTAACTAGACACAGACTTGAGGAAAGAGGGTACATAAATGCAGGCTTACCAGCTGGTGCAGACCATGAGCAGTGAAGCTGAAAACCGTGATGATCAGCACATGATTCACTGAATTTGCGTTTCTTGAAATCTGGCTTGGAATAGTTCTTGCTCTCAGTCTCGTCTGAAGAAATCTTATCCAGTTCAATTATCACAGCTGACATTGTGATACTCTCAGTGGACCTCAAATTCAAAACAAAGCTGAGCAAATGAAGAAGCCACTTTAAGTTCTGATTCCCCAAACTTGAAGTCCAAAAATAACTTCCTGTCACCAAAATTAAAATTAAAAAAAAATCCCCAAACTGTAACAGTACAAAATGTTTGGGATTTTTTTTTTTAAATCAATGACTGAGAAACTGTATTTCCATGAAGCTTCTCTTGCAGCTCTGCAGCATTTGATAAATATTGCAGCTTTTCTCTAAAGTAGAAAACTACCACTTTAAAAAGTTCTGTTCCTGCAGTGACAACAACATTATGACATCCCTGTGTATCTGCTACAAAAATAGCAAGGCTAAGCAGAGACATTTGCATGCCTGCTAAGTTGTGGACTTGCTAACTTTGTTTTAAGAGTCTAATTCACGTTTTGTTCCCCACTGGTCCAGCTGGGAGGGGCTAAGCGATACACGTGGGATCAATTGCACCCCAGCCCAGCTTGGCAGCTGTGCCCTGTTGCTTGTGCCACGGCTGTGTTTCCTTAGTGATGCTCGCTCGTTTCCTGGGATGTGTGCAGCAAGATGAATGACCACAAGCCATGGCATTGCTTGAAAACAAGTGAGAAACGCTTCTCAATTTCTCCACTGTTATTTCAGATCCTGAAGTCTACAACGTTTCTCTTTCAGGAAAATATGAAGTAAAGGTAGCATTAAGGAAAGCGGTTTGGTCTTTTAAGCTTTTTATTATTATTTTTGTTTCCTTAAACGCAGCTAAACCCCAACAGAACTCAAGACAAGAAAACCATCCGTCTCGCCCCAGTTCTCCCCAGCAGAGCTCCGAGCATTCTAAGCAGTGCCAAGGGAGTCACCCACTGGCCATGCTGGGAAGTTCGAGGAGCAGCAGGGAAGGGGCAGGGGATGCTCGAGGCGGGTACCCCGCGTTGGGAGGCTTGGAAGCACATTTCCAACTCGGAAATTCCTTTAAGAACAACAGAGGTCATAAAGCATAAGTTATTCATTCAAACAGACGACGTGAGAAAAGTTGCCAAGCCTGAGTTAGAGAAAAGGTGATAGACAATTTGTCAGCGATTAGGTCGCTATCCCTTTCTTGTCTTCTTTAAGCAGAGTGGGAAGGAAGAGTAAAAAAAATGCAAATAAACCCTAAATATCTATGCAGCCGTGCAACTTTTACTAAACAGCCCCTTGTCCTGCAACAACAGGACAAATCCAAAATCTCTAAACTGGCTGACACAAATCAGGTTTAAACTGATGGTGGTATCCTCAATAATCTCAATGCAAGCAGGGACAGGTGGAGATCCCATGTGCTTGCACTTGAAACATGTCCTCAAATAGGGCCCAGTTAAATTTTTAAAAAAAATCAAATTACCAGTGGGATACTTCTCTAAGAGGTAATTTCTAGATGGGTTATGATCACAGCAAGGAACCCGACTGAGGTAAAAAGGCTAATACTAATAAGTAGGAAAAGGGGACTGAAAAAATCAGCCACAGGGGAAGCCAGAAATATGTGGCAGTTGTCTTGTTTTCATTTCACTTCAATTAATGCATATCAGGGGCAGGAAAAAGCTTGGCAAAAGTGTTGCAACACTTCATAAAACTTTAGAAATGGTTATATAACAGGGAAAACAAACAAATGTGTTATTTGGAAGGCAAACCCAGCATGGCTTACACCAAGAAAGGGAAAAGAGAAAAGAAATGTCAGACAAAAGCTAGCCTTGTATTGCATCACATACTTTTTATTTCAGTTCTTCTTAAATATGTAAAGTCTAGTCATGTCATTGTTGTTGGCTGAAGTAATCTTACTCCGTCTTTTGAAAGAAATATCCCCAAATGAAACTGCTGACTGACTACTAAATTTGTCAGAAATTTTACAGGAGGTAACAGTCCTATCATTATATCCTCAAAAATAACCCAAAGCTGAAGTTGCACTTTACTTATAAATAGGCAAAATATGTATTTTACATGGAGCTATTACTTAAATGAGTCCAGCATCTCAAAACTTCTAAAGAAAGAAGAAACTTAATCCTCTAAAGACGGAGCATCACAAACATTTTTCTCCGTAAGAAGGAGATGGACGTTTCAAAACCCATGAGACTGAAATCACTCGATGCTACAGAAGGCTGAGAGACACTTGGGACTCTGAGACACTGAACAGCTGGGAAAGTAAATGAGCTGTGAATACAAGTTTTCACAGGTAAGGAGGAAAGTCAACAAAAGCTTTCTGTCCTGGCCAACTTAAGGCTTCGAAGGGCAGCTGGATACTGTTTGCTTTAGCTATGGACACTGCAACACTGAGAGAACATGATGGTATATATAATTGACAAGGAAAGTGCAAACCACCAGTATGTTTGGTCCAGCTTAAAGGCTGCAAGGGGAAGGTGAAGGCCAGCACTGGCTTTTTGTTCTAGGACTTTTTGTATGGGAGCAGCTGCTGGACGTTTCAAGGCTTGAAACAGATCCACAAGAGTGAAAGAGTAGGATGGCACATAGAGCTTGGGGGAAAGTGCCTATACGTACGGAGTGTGATGCACTCCAGGGGTGCCTCACTTGCCATGTTCAGCCATGGTAAGTGAGCAAGATCAGTCTCTGCTCACACTGTTTGTGAACAAGATTTTTGCAAACTTTGCCAATTTCATCCCTGGGCTTCCAATGTGAAAACTTGGGACTGTACACAGAGCTGAGAAGGAACGTGCACAGACCAATCCTGTGGTGTGCAGTTGAAAAGCTGCGAGGAGAAGGGACAATCCAGCAAATGTCTCTGTACTAGCACAGGAATTCATATTGCCCCCTGATTTTGGTGACAATTAAGGGTTTCAAATGGAAGGTGAAGAGCCTGTGGAAGTTTCTTCTCAGTTGGATGTTGCATCCTCCACTTCCAGCCTCACAGAGAGACGTTCAGGACCTGCTGTGTTAAAAAAAAAATGGCTGTAGAACAAAAATGACAGTTCTGGGAATCACTTTTCCCATGCAGCCTTAAACTGCACAACACATATTGGTGTTATGCACTTTTTTTCAGCTGCATGCACACTTACATTTTTCCTCTTGCTGAGCCCAACTCCATGATTTTAATCTGAAAACAAAAGGGGAGAATACAGTTAATTGGTTTCACAGTCACTTTGAAGAATATCACCAACACCATGCACACTGGGGCTATGAGCTTTCCTTTCAGACTATAGGCACTCTCACATTCTTTCAATCTTGCAGAGATCCAGTTCCTAAACTGTGTCAAGTATAGATATTAGTCACAAACTGTGCCTGCTCAGCAAGCTGTTGTTGTCTCCCTATTTAACTCACCTCCTTAGACAAGCAGCACACCCCCTTGGATTTAGGCACTCCCCTGCTCAGCTGTGTGTACATCGTATTCTTTCCCTCTTGCAAAGCCCAGCTTCAAAACTTTATATGTCCAGCCATTGCTCCGACAGCAAAGGTACTGCAACCAAAGGGCAGCTCTGGCCTTCACCTTCTCCTTGCAGCTTATAAACTGCAGGACACCCACAGGTCTGTATGCTCAGCTCTATGTCCCCTCACACACCTTTGGTCTCGCTGACTCCGGTTACAAAACGAAAAGCATCCAGCAGCTGGTACCCTAGAAAAGGTTCTAGGAGCAAAAGCCAGTGCTGGAATCCACTTCTCTTTAGCAGCCTAGAAACTGCACAGCCAGCAGGGAGATTATTTGCTTTCCTTCCCACATATATGCAGGATCACATTCTTTCAGTCTCGAAGAGCCAGGATCCAAAACTGAACCCCTACACTGCTCCCACACTAATGGTGCCAGCACAAAAAAGCCTTTGGCTTTTAGCAGGGCTCTTTCATCGCTCATAAAACCACCAGACGATGGCGGTGTGGACTTGCAAGTCAATGTCCCGGGACTAAACCAGACAAGGTGCAGATCCAAGTGGAAAACGTCACTGCCCTCAAAGAAACCGAGTCAGAACAGCAAGGTTTGGCTGACCTGCCCCTTTTATGTGCAAACTCTTATTTGCACAGCACTCGAGAGGCAGCACGAACTCCTTCCCACCTATATGTACTAATAAATTTCGTCACTCTCGCAGAATCCAGCTACACAATTTTAGACATCTGGCAAAAACAGAGCTCACAGAAGTGCCAGGTGGGAGAGCTGTTGTTGTACCCCCTGAACTGCACCACACACCCTGGTTTCTGTACCTTCCTTCTCAGCTCTCTGTGCTGTCATAATCCTTCAGTCTGAGTCAGGATCCAAAACTGAGCCCCACCACTCAGACACTAAAGGGTTCAGGACAAAAAGCTCCACAGCTTGGCTTTTACGTTCCCATTCTGGTAGTTCAACAGCTCTGAGCATAGCACTGTATAGTAAGAAAAGCACTTAGACTCGTCAGGACACTCCCTAAACCACCCAGTGTGTTATCCCACAAAGGATTTCCTTGCCAAAGAGAGGAACAATGACCCCGTCTCAGCAGAAATATGATCCCCACCTCCAAAATACAAAACATCCAGGGATTGTTCCCATACAGAAGAGCCAGAACACTGTAACTGGGCATTACCTTCCCCAGGCAATATATCATCCCCACATCCCAGACTGGGGACAGCTGCTTGCCTTGCCCATAGTAAATGGACAGCTAAAAGTTTGAGAAGACCACTTGACAAATTAAATACCTTGGGAGGTGGCTCCCACAAAAAAGGTCCCTACTAGAAAAGCTGTGGCTGTCCTTTTCATTCCCTGGGCACCCAGCTCTTTGCAGCACAAGCCTTAGGACTGTGTGCTTTCATTCTTAAGCAAGAGCACTGTTACTCTGCCTTTTCAGAAGCTTAACTCCAAAATCTGGATACCAACTCGACCATTGCAATTGTCGGGGGATTGCTCCCACACAAAACGTGCCAGGACAGAAAGCTGCTCCTGGATGCTGCAGTACTGGACCTCACTGACTTCCTTGCCATGGAAAAGCACTGGGACACACTTCCAGGAGCCCAGAACCAAAAGTCAGATAGCACCTCCAGTACTGCATATGGCCAAGAATTGCTCCTACACAAAAGGGGCCAGGAGAGAATTGTCTTGCTGCAAGTTTACTTCCCCCTGGTGATGCGAGACTTGCTATATTGTAATTGTTTAGAGCGATTTAGAAGTGTTTTTTAAATGAATTGGCCTTAATTCAAATGTTTTCTGTATGTCTTTTATCGAAGATAAGCAGGAGACAAGGGTTTCTGGACAAACAGCAACAAAACCATGAAACACAAATTTACTTTACTATGCAGAGCTTTAGATGAAAAAAACCTTGAAGACTAGTCCTGCAGCTGTAAGAAATAAATCAAAATACCTATCTATCCTAGACACTTAAATCAGTAAACATTGTCTAGTTAGAAAAGAAATATACAGCCAAAAGATATGCAGTCTTTTAATCACTTGTCTAAGCCCTAAAAATGCATGTCTTAGGTAATCTACAAGATGGTTGTGAAAGGAAGGATGTGTAATGATTGATATGTAGCAATTAACCACTAAATGTACTTGGCAAAATTCACTATATAAGCTGGCCAAAATTTTACTTCTATGGAGTTGCATTTTGTAAGGCACAGACCCTGTGCTTTCCCCACTGGTGTTAACAAAGGTGCTTTGGCTTAGAGTCCAACTGTGGGTCGATTGCTTTGAATCAATGATACCACAAACAGTGGGACTGCACCCTTTACATCCCAAGGAAAGGCAGTCCAATTAACTTCCTGAGCCCCACCCTAGAAATTTGGAGCCAATCATAAAAATTGTATATGCCTTAGATTTTCTGCACCAGAGGTACCAGAACGCAAAGCTGGGGCTGGTCTTTATGTCCACTGGGGAGCCTTTTCCCTGCACCTAAAAACACTGGGCCCATCTGTTTAACTTGCATTCACAGCACAATCAAGTGGCATTCCTCTTCCCTTCCAGCCTGTAAACTGCAGTCCCACTGCCCTGCACCTTCCTTCTCACCTGGAAGTACCATCACACTCCTCCAGCCTCGCAAAGTCCAAAGCACCTGCTACCCCTCCCGCACTGAAGAAGGGCTGGGACAAAAAGGAGGGTGGCATTACCCCTTCTCCTCACAGCCTTTCATCTGCACACAACACACTGGGGCTATGCTCGCTCCTTCAAGCCCTAGGAAACATCTTTTTTGCCCTTGCAGATCCCACTTTCAAACCTTCAAACCTCCAGCAGCTGCTCCCGTGTTCCAAGTCTAAGAACACAGGCTCATCACCACCATTCCCCTTCTCCTCTGTGCTCTGCACTTTTGTTTCCCTAAGCTCTAGGTACCATCACACACTTTTGCAGGACCTTCTAGGTTAATATTAAGCCTTGCCAGGTGATTTTTGAGGTTAAATTGCAGTGAATCTGTACCAAATCCCTGAAGCCCTGGAACAGAATAAGCCATGCTGCCAAACCTGGTGGCCTTGGTGTGACCCTGCCTGTCCCTGTCCCTGTCCCTACTGTGAGATCAGTGTTGCCTGTCGGAGCAGTGGGGATGGGCAGATCCCAAGAGCTCGATTTGAACCCCCCAGAGGTGTTTGGGGGCAGACAGGCAGTGCCAAGGCAGAGCCACTTAGGAATGGCAGGTAAGAACCAGAGCCCTTCCAGATCAAGGTGTTTGATCATCACAGTCCTCTTTTTCTCCTTTGACAGCAGCTGTCCTTGGTCAGTCTTGTGTTTGCAGGTAGTAAAATTGTCCTTGGGGATTTGCTTCTGGGAACAAGGATCCATCTCCTGATGGGAGTCCTGGAAATGAAACTGAGTCTCTAGGAGAAATGAGGAAGCTACAGAAGGAGTGCTGTGGATAGAGTCCATAGTGAATCTTGTGTGGTGAGTGCCCCCAGATGTCCTTGATCTAATGCTATGCTGTCACCAAGTCCCCTTATTCTATTGTAAACTATCTTTGGCTGTGCTGGAAGTTCAAATTGAAGCACAAAATGCCTGTGGGAAGCTTGGTGTCCCTAAGGGAATGCTTTAGGAATGTGTAGCTTCTGAACTACACAAATAGTTCAGGTTCCCACAGAAACCTGCTGGGCTATGTTTCTGGGGCAGGAGTGTCAGAAAAGTGGCATCTTCAGGGCTACCTTGTGTCAGGGGGCAGAGCTGTGTCTAGGGCCCTGTCATATTGGGTCTGTGGTTGTGCTCATCCACGTGGCATGGGAAAATACTGCATAGTTTCACTGTGGGGAACTTAACCTTGAAGAAAGAAACATTAGATCAGTGTAATATCAAAGCGGTGGGAGCACAGCCTTTGACA